>OZ025291.1:206666041-206856244 GCA_964019185.1 Maratus speculifer
TGTATAAAGGGAAAATGATGTCATAAAAGAAACTTTTTATTTAAAAAGTAATTGCTTCTAATTTTCACACGCGAAATATATAAAACATTCTTTTAGCGATCAAAAAATGCTATTAAGAGATTATCATAAAATCTCAAAATCAAAATTTTTATGGCATTTTTTAATATAAAAAAATAACAGTTTTATTTTCCTGCATGATTAAATTTTAAAATGTTTTATTGGATTTAATATTTCTGAGTGCGTATTTACTCCATGTACTGATTCTGTTATCTACGAAAATATCCAACCGGCGAAAATCACGCATACCAAATTTCTGTGACGTATGCAAATAAATTGTGCTTTTTTATCAGTTTTTTTAATATAACTTTTAAACTATTTGGAATTAATTTTTAAAAGTAGGTGCATTCACCAGATTACCTTCATAGGTACCTTCTGGTACAAACAGAATCGAAATCCGACAAGTACTTTTTGAGATTTGCTTGCTGAAAGAATTTTTTTGACTTTTAATATCGTTACGTATACTCTCAGTATAAGACTTCGCTACGCTCAGACAATTAAAATGGTTTGTAACTTAAAGATTTTTTTTTTTTTTTACATTTTAAAAAAATGAATTACATCTTGAACTAGGACTTCCCTCAGAGGGATTAGTCTGAGCGATATTGCTGAGAATACACATTTAATAACTTGCGATAAGTAAAGAAAATGAGATGTTACCTTTAATTGGTCATTCATTGTGATAAAATATAATGATGAAAATAAGCATATCGAATAGTAGAACTACGAAATCTTGTTGCATATACTATTTTTATAAAAGAAAAGCAAACCATGCATGGATATAAAATTGGAAATATGCAAAATGTTAAAAGTAATACAGAAAATAAAACACCAAATTTTCCTATATTGGAAATATAGCTCTTTGAAATGATGTCATGAGCATAAACAGAAGCTTCGCACCGATTTGAGAAACTATAAATAACATAAACTATTATGTTTGAAGAGAAATGGAGTGTATTTTATATGGTGTGAAATCCGTCCGAATAATTTATAATGTTGAATATCTGTTTTCCACGGATGCAATGAGGTTGTCGATAAGAGTTAAGGAATCCTTTTTTAAAAATTTGTCCAAAACGAGCACTTACATCTTATAAGTTACTGTGATGCCAAAGTTATAGTTTCTGACCCTAACAGTATCCTAGAAATTGCAATATTCTAAATAAATTGGGTTTAAAACTTTTTCAAGAAAAAAATGTTTAATATGTGAAATTAAATTGTCGAATGATTTAGAAATCGTTCATAACGAGAATATTATATCTTAAAAGTTGCCACCAAAAAAAAAAAAAAAAAAAAAAAAAGATTTTAAATTTTTAGTCATATCAACATCAAAGAATTCTCAATTTTAGAACTTTTTTTGCTCGTGCATTGATGGTGATTACTGTTCCTACGCAAACTATAGTATATTTTGCATCAATCATGGTTACCAACATTTTTTGCCCACATTATTTTTTAAATTGGCTAGGTACTCCCAATGCTAAAGAAAAACACACAAACGTTAATGCTTTATAGCATAGAAATACATAATCAAAAGCTATTTATCTCCTATTATATACACATAGACATAAATTATCTAATTAGTGCTAGCAGATGAATTTTTAAATATACATAGATCAATATAATGCTTCATTTTTCTTTTATTAGTATTTCTTAGTATTCATTTTTCATTTATTTGTATTATTCAGTAAAAAACTCACTTTCTTAAGCCCGAATTACGTCAAACTTTTTTTAAAAGCGCCTAAGTCCATATAACAGCGAAGTATTGTGAAGAGTATTAAATACAAGGTAGTAAGACACTTAGCCAAACGCAGGTAATAAATCGCCAAATATTTTCCTTTTCGCCCTCTCTCGGAATGCATTTTTTTTTTTTTTTTGTATATTTAAAAAACACGATTTTGAGTCATCTTATTTAAAATTCAAATAAGTAAATGAGAGGAAGCAATAATAGCATAAGCCAAAACATTCATAAGTCAACATCAAGGAATTGTATCGTAAGTTACACATGTGGAAAAAAGCTGCTTTCGACCAAAAAACGTTGTCTTCACTAAATTTGAATCCGATTAAAAAAAGTACCGTGATTAATTAAAATGTTATAGGCAGAGCTGCCAAGTCTCCGGCATTTTGGATACCGGTATTTTAATAGAGAAAATGTTTTATTAAATTGGAACATTCTGCGGATTTAAAAAATAACTTTTCCTATCAGAAAATTCTGCTATGCAATAAGCGAGTGTTTGGCATCTCTATATAGGAATATTTCGTAACCTACTTTTTAACCTTAAAGAAAGCAACGACCATTTTTCAGGTACAAAAAGTATTGCTAATTGTTCCATTTTGCATACAAGGTACTGATTGTAATATTGATACATCTATGGTGATAAATTTCCAATAATTTTTCAAATCCCATTTATTTCATTAAAAATATAAATCTTTTATTCATTTAGTTTAAAATAAATAGTTTTTAACTAATTTCATAATAATTTTGAAATATCACTTTTCATTGAAATATTCATACTTAATCCATAACGTACATAATATATGACTCTGTTATTACATAAGTCACCTTTTTATTATCATAAAAATTATGGTTTTACTGATTTTTATTAACTCAATAGGAAAAATTTTGTGTTTTGAGCAATAGATGTCCTCATTTACTATTATTTATTTATTTTAACAAAATTCATTGTATTTAGAAGAATTTTTATTTAAATAGGAAATCCAGATGTCGCTGTTAATAAAGAAGAAAGTTACAAAAAAGGGTACAAAACGAGTATACACATACTATCAAATATGGAAAAACGACGAATCCAAAAAAAAACGTCGAATGAAATATCATCTTTTAAAGCAAAAAAACGAGGTCTGATTATCGAGCCTACTGATTACAAAATGTGCATTACATTAAAAAAAATGCTGCAAATATTGATTATTTTTTCTTTTGTGCAATTTTGGCTTCGAAAGGTGCGCTATGTTGCAAAAAGATATAAGCGCCTATGAAAACACGCCTGGTAAACTTTCATGCTCAGTTTTACAAATAAATATGGCACATATATGCCCTATATACACCGAGGTACCTAATAGGTGCCAAAATGGCGTTTAGTTGCCTAACATGCTGGTTATCATATAAATGTTATAATAAATTGTTTGTTCTAAAAATATTATCATTTTGCAGCCGTCCGGAGGAAAGCACTTCCGGAAAATTTTGGTATATTTTCACCGATCATGACCCCCAGACCCCAAAACCACCCTCCGTTCAAATGTTGACATATATATATATATATATATATATATATATATAACCATATATATATATATATATATATATCTGATTTTTGTCATGCGATAACTAACGTATTTATGAACCGATTTCAATGAAACTTGGTATGTACATAGTACATACAAATGTCTCGACCGAGTTCGTTGGTCAGCATCATCCGCCATTTTGTTTCAAAATGGCGGCCATTTTAAATTTTTAAAAAAAATTTAAAATTTAAAATTAAATGCGAAAAAATTAAAAGTTGAAAAATATTTTTCTTTTATGTGATAGAGCTTAAAACAAAGATTCCAGAACACTTTTTATTTTGTCTATATCTTAAAAAATGATTGAGTTATAGCACTTTGAATTTTTCTTATGGCTGACATTTTGAAACAATCTAATTTTTGTCACGTGATAACACACGTATTTATGAACCGATTTCAATGAAACTTGGTATATGCATAGTACATACAAATGTCTCGACCGAGTTCGTTGGGCAGCCTTATCCGCCATTTTGTTTCAAAATGGTGGCCATTTTAAATTTTTTAAAAATTTTTAAATTTAAAATTAAATGCAAAAAAATCCAAATTTGAAAAATATTTTTCCTTTACTTGTTAGAACTTAAAACAACGATTCCAGAACACTTTTTATTTTGTCTATATCTCACAAAATGATTGAGTTATAGCACTTTGAATTTTTCTTATGTCTGACATTTTGAAACAATCTGATTTTTGTCACATGATAACATGCGTATTTATCAACCGATTTCAATGAAACTTGGTATGTACATAGTACATACAAATGTCTCGACCGAGTTCGTTGTCCAGTATCATCCACCATTTTGTTTCAAAATGGCGGCCAATTTAAATTTTTTAAAAATTTAAAAATTTAAAATTAAATGCGAAAAAATTAAAAGTTGAAAAATATTTTTCTTTTACGTATTAGAACGTAAAGCAACAATTCCAGAACACTTTTTATTTTGTCTATATCTTAAAAAATGATTGAGTTATAGCACTTTGAATTTTGCTTATGGCTGACATTTTGAAACGGTCTGATCTGAACGATCCACAATGTTGCTTTAAAATGGCATACACTTTATGATATCGTGGAATTTGGTGACTCTCTAAATCGCTTAAAATAAAACCAGGTTGAATAAAAGATGACTAATTTCTAAAAATTCCTATTAATATTCAGTCTTGACAAAAACTAGAATTCAATCTTATAAAATCACTAATTTTATAAGATTATGTCTACTAATTTGAGCTTAGTATTTTTGATCAATGTAACTTACCTTAAAATAAATAAATAAATATGTAAGTATATGAAAGCTACCTCTTCCTCCCGGCATTGCCGGAAGGACTTTTTTATTGATTGTTATATCTTTTTTAATAACAGGAAATGTTTCATTTATTCCTTTTTTTTCATTTTGAAATAAATAAATAACGTGTTGTTATAGCATGCCATATGCATCTGGTAATCAAAACGATGTTTTCGCCTAATTGGCATAAAAAATCTCGCCAAACCCGGTGCTTATATCTCTAGTATATTATCTCAAGTATTTTATTAAGTATTTTATTTATGTATACTATAATTGTTTTTACATACCACTTACTTTTTCTGGTATATAGAAATAGGTAAGTGGCTCTTTTATGCAGTATAAATTGTATAAAACTTTAAAAAATAGCCCCGTTGCACCTTTTTGGATCGAATTAAAAAAAATCAATGTCTAATTCCAGTAATGCTCCCAGGTATGCATACATACTCCATATTTTAAAGTTGTATGCCAACAGGAAACGGATGAAAAATGGGAAAAATGTCACATATGCACCAGGGTACATAATTGGCGTCAAAATGGCATTATTTTACCTGAGATGGTAACCCGGCTTTATTTATTTACTATTTGTTTATTTACTCATAAAATGTTTATTTACTTTCACTTCCTTCTTTTAATTATATAAAATATTTCTTTTTATAGTTATTAATTATTATTATTATTTTATTTACTGTAAGTTCTTTTTGAAAATAGAAAATAATTTAAAAATGTGTATGTAAGCGTTATTTGAAAAGGGAGTTTTCGCCAAATAGGCTTTGAAAAAAAAAAATGCGCCAAATCTGATGCGCTTGTGGTATCCGTGCCGAAAAATTAGTGACCAGAATTGACTTCCATACACAAACAAAATATAAGCTAAAAGAAAACATGCAATGAAAATAAATATAAAGGGAAAATGATGTCATAAATGAAACTTTTCATTTAAAAACGTAATTGTTTCTAATTTTCACACGCGAAATATGTAACACATTGTTTTAGCGATCAAAAAGTGCTGTTAAGAGATTATCACAAAATCTCAAAATCAAAGTTTTTATGACATTTTTTAATATAAAAAAATAACAGTTTTATTTTCCTGCATGATTAAATTTTAAAATGTGTTATTGCATTCAATATTTCTGAGTGCGAAAATGATTACTATTTACTCCATGTACTGATTCGGTTATCTACGAAAATGTCCAGCTTGTGAAAATCACGCGCACTAAATTTCTGTGACGTATGCAAATAAATTGTGCTTTTTTATCAGTTTTTTTAATATAACTTTTAAACTATTTGGAATTAATTTTTAAAAGTAGGTGCATTCACCAGATTACCTTCATAGGTACCTATTAGTACAAACAGAATCAAAATCCGACAAGTACTTTTTGAGATTTGCTTGACGAAAGAATTTTTTTGAATTTTAATATCGTTACGTATCTCTGAGTATAAAGACTTCGCTTCGCTCAGACAATAATGGTGTATATCAGAATGGAAATTGCTATGTGAGACTTATAAGCTATCGGCTATCCTATCCTACGAAATAGGCAAAATTTTCGTACAAAGGATACAATATCAGCAAAAACAATTTGTAATTCCAATGTCTGTTAGTGGAACAGTTATTAACACAACAAACAAACAAGAAAGATAATTAAACATACATTTATTTACTATCAAAACGTAACTTTATAATCAGTGCGTTTTCTGGCACTGATTTTTAATGATAAAAGCTATATCAGGGTTAAAACTGGTTAATTTCAGCCTTAATTCACTTTTAACACAGATTTTCTATACTTGTTTTTCAAAAACAGCCAAGTACAAAAAGTATGTGCACAACAGTACATCAAGTTGAACTCCATCAAGGAATTCAAAGCTCATTTAGATGTTTCTGGATATTCTGCTCAAATATATCTTCATATGGAAATTAAGGAATTTCCATTGAAATATTGTTTGCTGTTGAAACTGCTATATTTTTTTAACAGATGAAATGCAAAATACATTTTTGTGACAAACCTCGATGGTTTCGGCGACCCATTAAAATAGTCTCTGCAACCCACTATTGGATCACGACCCATAGTTTGGGAACCACTGGCCTAGATCTTACTAAAGATCAGTATTTTTTGCTACCGGCATTCGTGCGATTGCCGGAGACTTGCTGGATTGTTAACACCTTAGTTATAGTATATGTATCTCTTATTTCACAATTTTTTTTAAATATATTCAAAAGTTTTTGAGATACAGATTTTTTTTAATTAACGAAAAATGACGATATTTCAAAATGCTCCATGCGTAACCAGTTTTCACATACTTGTTAATTTTTTTTCCATAATAACCCTTTCATACGTACAAATAAATGCTACTAAGCATTTTTATCATATTACTTGTAAAACATTTAAAAATGATTTTAACTCAATTTTTTTGTATTTTTCGATAAAAAAAATCATTAAAAATTCCATATAACTGAAATTTTAAAAATTTAAATGCTTCTAAACAAGTTTATTTTTAGTAACATTTGTTAACACATATATAGAGAGCATTTTAAAAAAAACAGAAAAATTGAGCATAAAGTATTGGCCATGGAACATTTTGAAATCATGAAAACGACGAAAATATTCATTCTGAGAAAAACAGGTTTCAGTAATTACAATTGCTACAATTGCTTAATATTTTTCTACTGATATAGTTTCAATTATATATGAGGGATATAATATTTTTAGCTTAGATGTAAGTGTTTTATGTTTTTATGGTAAATTCACATAAAATATGTGACTTCGACAGTAATTCATGCAAAGGACGTGAAGTATCTGAATTTTAAAAACATCTTCTCAAAACTAATATTTTTTATTTTCTGATGAATGTTTTTTAAATTTTTTCTGGAAATGTTCATGGTATAAATACCTCTTATTGTACAATTTTTTGTTAAATATATTAAATAGTTGTTGAGAAATAGAATTTTTTTTTTATTTTACGCTAAAAAGATTGGGGTCAAAAAACAATTCCTCTAACTATATTGCAAACAAATGCTAAAAGAAACAGTTAAAAGTTACAGTTAAAGTATTCTTTTGCGAAACCACAAAATTAACAAGTATTCAGTGCAAAGAATAACATTAAGTAAGGTAAAACGAAAAACTAGGTTATATTTTACGGCTGCGAATAGGCGAAAAAGTAAACAAAGGAGCGTGGCAGAATCAGCTGATTGAACAAAAATGCTTATAACTCAAATAAAAATAGATTAAGTGGAAAAATTATTCTTGCATTCAATAGCAGAGAGTTCATATAATGTTATTATGCTAAAAATGAAAATTCGACAATTTGATGATTTTTTGCGATTTTGAAAGTCCACTGGACCTTAATATGACGCAACCTTCTCGTCTCACTTTTCTATCTGTGTGTGTGGGTGCCATATCATATGAAATATCATGAAATTTTGAGAAGACTTATATTATTTTAATTAATTCTCTTTCGATTTCAAAACATTGTCTTAATATCAGCATACATCGCTGAGGATCCATAGCACAGTGTTAAAGCAAGTCTTTCCACGCGCAACAATCAAAGGTATGTGAAATGATTGTGGGACAAACACAATGATAAACTTACGAGTCAACCACTAGTGGTATTAATTTTTGGCTTGTGCACCACTTCACTTCAGGCAGACATGGATCATTAGATTCACCAACTTCTACTCTTCCATAAAAAAAAAGTTTTTTTGTTGTTATTGTTGTTGCGCTTGATATCCTAGATTTTAGTGCTGTCGGCTTTTGGATTATAAAAAGTAAACAAGATAGAAATTGCACGTGAAGCGTAGCAAATGAGGTGCGTTCGTACGTAACGAAGTTTTAAAAATATTGAGATCTTGCTGATATAGTAGACAGTACTTCGGATGCAGTAAGTGTTCAAAATCTTTGTGTTCTTGTAAATGTACAGGAAGTAATTTTTATTACACCTCAGCAACGTATATCGTATTCATAAAATGTAAAATAATTTAATATAATCAAAACACGCCCCAAACAATGTTTCCCCGGATAGCATTATGTAGTGGAATACTTTTCTGTGGCCCTGTAATTTAATAATAAATGTTCTTTCATCACAGATTTTACAGAATGTATATTTTAGTATTTACATACTTCATAGATTCATATCAATTTTATTATGTTCCAATGAGTGTAACACCATTGAAATGCACTTGAAACTTTTTTTTTCCATCGACCTTAATGTAACGGAATAATTTTGATTGTCCCTGTAATTGATCTATCCATCCGATTTCCATAAAATTTTAAATGACTCGACAAAATTATATAATAATTATGTATTTTAAATTTCAAACGAATTGGTTGGGCAGTTTTTGCGTTGTTATATGCGGACAGACGGACGGACTAAACGACAATTATAGGTGCTGCGATTTACATAATTAAGAACGCATCTAAAAATACAGTTCCTGCCTCCCGGTCTTTTACAACATTTGAAGAAAAGTTTTCTTTTATACGCAGTAATAAGAAAATCCTTTTAACCCCCTGACGGTCTTGCAAAAGGGCAAAACTGTGATGTTGTTTTCTCAGAAAATATGATTCTTTCAACATTATTAAAAAAAAACTTAATTACAAATATATATGTAATCCTTGACAGTATTAATCATTCTAAAATGTATTTAAAAATTCATTGAATCTACAGAATTATATTATCTTAAAAATTGCTTATTTTGTAGTGAAACCTCAGGCTTGTGAACGGAATATTACGTGACAAACACTTAGAGAACTTAATATTGTATTTTGGCTGTATCATGTTAAATGTAACATAATTTAAACCATCGGAACTGTTTTACTGCAGGATTTTTAGATTTTCAAAGTCGCATCTGCTGTTTTCGCGAAAGTTAACGATTGTTTTCGGGTTTGATCAAATAAGATTAATTACACATTTTGAAATCAGCTTGTATAAAACAGCCCAATAATACATGCCAGATTCCAAACATAAATTTCAAATAACTCTAACATACCTTTCGTCATTGAAGAGTCAACTTCAATAAATTATACAGTACAAAATATTAACATTACAAATGCTTAAGTAATATGATACAATAAAACAATTTTCTTTTAACAATGAAAAATACAATTATGAACATACAACAATAGGAAAACTAAAAATAAAAAAACATAACAATCCCACCCCTTTTTTTTTACATTTCGTAATTAATTTTCTGAGACTTGTTGTGGCAATAACGCAATTTTTTAAATTCTTCTTTTAAGTATTCCCATAGCGGTTTTAACTTCTACAACCCTAATCTTACCATCTGCACCTGGGAAAATATTTATAATGCATCCTAGTAAGTATTTATTTGTAGGGAGGTCATCTTCCTTTATCAACACTAGGGTTCCTATGTTAACATTATTTTTTTCAAATTGTCACTTGGAGCGTTGTTGGAGCGTATTTAAATACTCTTTATTCCAACAACTCCATATCAATTGAATGTATTTTGAAATTCTATGCCATCTAGATAGTCTATTTTCGTTAACATTAATTAATTCTGGTTCAACGATGGCTGTCATAGGCCTTCCGATTAAGAAATGGCCTGGTGTTATGGCCTCCAAGTCATTCACGTCTGAAGACAATGGAGTGATTGGCCGTGAATTTAATAGACTCTATTTGAGCAATTACAGTTAATAACTCTTCGAACGTTAGCCTTGCATTACCTACCGTTCGCTTTAGTTAATATTTTACCGATTTTATTCCTGTCTCCCACAACCCGCCAAAATTAAGCGCTCTGGGTGGAATAAATTTCCAAATAATATTCTCTTCTGACAAATAATTCGCTAACTTCTCCTCAGGATGTCTTAGTAAATTATGGAGTCTCTGTAACTCGGCGTTAGCACCAACAAAATTTTTTGCATTATCTGAAAAGATTACTGCGCACCTTCCGAGCCTAGCAATGAACCTTTTTAAGGTGGCAATGAATGCATCCGTAGTCAATTCTGACACTAGTTCGAGATGCACTGCTTTAGTTACAAAGCAACAAAAATTGCCAAATACACCTTATTAAGAATTCCCTTTCTCTGTCCCTTATATTTTATGAAAAAGGGGCCACAAAAATCTATTCCAACGTAATTAAATGGTGCGCTAGGACGAACTCTCTCTCTGGGTAGGGAACCCATGATTTGTTGTATGGTTATTGGGTTGCTTTTACTACAAGTTACACAATCATGCGTTATTTTTCTAGCTAAATTTCTTCCCCGTAGCGGCCAGAATTTTTACTTCAAGTAGCATAACAATGCTTGTGCACCTATATGAAGATATTTTTATAATAGTAAATTGCAATTAGGCTACACAATTTATCCTTAGCTGGCAGAATATATTGATGTTTTTCAGAAAACTTTAGGTCTGCTTTCTCTAAACGCCCTCCTACTCTTAGCACATTATCTGCATCTAAAAAGGGATTTAACAATTGCAATTTACTTTTCTTAGAAATTTGCTTACCTTCTAACAATGCAGTATATTCTGCCTTAAATTCAACTTTTTGAATTTCCCGAATTAAAAATATTTCTGATCGTGATAATTCTCCTATACTTACGTGTCCCTTTCTTTTTTTCAGCTAATTTTCTTGTGTTATCTAAGAACCTGAAAATATAACTTAAAACACGTAATATTTTAGTATAATTGTTACTGATACTTAAAATTTCATTTACAAATTCTCTAGAATTTAATTTTATTAGTGCTGTACTGTTTTTCAATTTTAATTCTGCTGAAAAATCACTTTTGCTTTTGACTTGTTCTAAATCAATTTTCTGATCTGATTCAATGTCTCTTTTTCTTAAGAAGAGAGGGCCATGCCACCAAAGTTCACAATCAAGTAATTTGTCGAAGGTTAGTCCTCGAGATACAAGGTCTGCTGGATTGTCCTCTGAGTGTACATGTCTCCACTGAAAAGTCTGGGTCAACTCTTGAATTTTGTAAACTCTGTTGCCCACAAAAGTTTTAAGTAGATGAAAAGGAGTCTGAATCCACGCCAATACGATGGTTGAATCACACCATAATATTATTTTACTGATGTTCAACTTTAGCACATTCACTATCTTATTGTTAGATACGAGTTGAGACAATAAGGCAGCTGCGGACAATTTCAATCGTGGGATTGTCAAAAGTTTCAATAGTGCAACACTAGACTTGCTGCACAGTAAATTTAAAGATGTATTAAATTTTGTGAAACAACGTAAATAAATGGCTGCTCCATATGCGAGCTCGGATGCGTCGGAGAAGCAGTGCAGTTTAACTTCCGAATGTCCTTCGTTTAAAACAAAACGATTGATTTTTAAATTGTTTATATTCAGAAGCTTTCTGATAAAGTGTCGCCATTCATCTTTAATGTCATCTGGAAGTGGATCGTTCCAATCTAGCTTTAACAGCCAGAGCCTTTGTATGAAAATCTTACCCTTAGCTATTCCAGGACCGAGTAATCCCAATGAATCATGGATATGCGCTATGTCGGATAAAAAAGTTCTTTTTGAGTATACAACTGGTTCCTTAACTGATGAATTAAACGAAAAGAAGACACGAACTGGATTCCATAACAATCCTAAAGTTTTAGTGCTCTGGTCCGCATTACGATCATTGAATGTATACTCTTGATTGCTAGTTACGATTTTCAAGAGATAGGGGTGATTAGCACACCATCGGTGCAAATTCATGCCACCACGTTCAAGCAATGCGATTAATTGTGCTTGCACTTGTTGAGCCTTATTTAAAGTGTTTGCTCCTGTTAATACGTCGTCCACGTAGAAATCTTGTAGAACTATACGTGATGCTTGCGGAAAATTGTCCTTTTCATCAATTTCAAGCTGATTCAAAGTCCACGTGGCAAGATAAGGCGCATTCGATGTACCGTATGTAATCGTCTTTAACTTAAATATTTTGACTGGTTCTTCTTTATCAGTTTTCCACAAAATTCGAAGCAAATCTCTCTGATTTTCCGAAATTAATATTTGGCGATACATCTTTATGATGTCAGCAGTAAAAACGTATTTATGGGTTCGAAATCGACAAATGATATCGAAGAGCTCATCTTGGACTAATCCTCCGTTTAATAAAATATCATTTAAACAAACACCACTGGTAGTAGCTGCACTAGCATCGAAGACAACCCTTAATTTTGTGCTTGGTTTCTCGGGTTTGTATACCCCATGATGCGGCAAATAATATGAAAATTGGGCTTATTTTCCAGCAAGATTTCTTCCAAGTGTCCCAAATCGTTATATTCGTTAATAAATTCTTCGTAATAATTATATTTTTAATTATTAGGTAAAGTTGAAAGCTAATTGCAGTAAAAACTGCAAGATTTTATTTATCTATATAATAAAGGCCAAACGTATCTGTGCGTAACGCATACGTCATGTTTTGAATGGCAACACTTTCCGATGAAATTTCGGTTTTGCAATTATCGCTATTGTAATTTTTTTAACTTTTAGACATTGCACATTTTCAATCTTTATACCATCGTTTAGAGGAAAAAATGCACTTTTAAATGCCGTTTGTTAGAAAACTGTATCTCAATTTGTTTTTGAGATATTAATTTTTTTGTAGTTTTTGGTTCAATTTCTCAAATGGTGGCAACTTGAGTATCGCATTTATGTGGGAAAGAGAAGAAAAATAGCCATAGAGTAAAAAAGAAAAAAAATAGAGGTACAGTTTAGTGGCTAGAGATGACGCCAAAAATGCAACCCTAAAATTCGCTGCATTGCATCAAACACAACCGCGTGCTTTCACAAAAAATTAAAAGTTTTAGCGATGCAATTTTAATTGATAACACAATGAAATGCTATTTTATAATGCTAAAATATAATCAGATCTTTTTCATTTAGAGAAAAAATGATGTTAAAAAATTCGGTCTCTATTCCAGGAGATTGTTTTGCTTGGGCCGAATGAGAGACTTAAATTGGTAAATTAACGCCCATCAAACCGTTTTAATTGAATACTGCACCTCCATCTATTTCTTTTAGCCATGAAAAATAACAGATCACTGTATATTTTAGTTGTCTTTTTTTCATAGCAACTGAAAAAAATAGTAATTAAAAACCTTTACTTTGTGACCCGGGAACCCCGGGTTCGGTATACTAGTAATAATAATAGTAATAATGCACGTGTGTAGTCTTGGAGGGATTATCACCACGAATTCCCAGACAGACAAAATGGAGGCAATAAAACTAAACTATAGTTTGTCGCCAGCCTGTGACATAAAAAAAATCGAAGAAACAAGAGCAGAATTTATGGGGCTTTCAATGATTATTTACAACCAGGGGACAAGGATTGCGTGTGGTCGACGGTCATACACAAAAGCCGCATCATCACGAGGGGTCGAACAGGAGGAAGAAGCCAAATAAACAAAAAAAAGAGAAAGGGGTGGAAAAAATAAAAAGACATACCTCCCCAATGGTCAAGGAACCAATGACCTACTTGGGATTACAAGGGACGATTAAAATCTTTTTTTGAGTAACCAATGAAGGAAGAGTTATCCGGACCGAGAGATGGAGAGGAAAGGAAAAACTTTTTTTTCTCTCAGATGTTGTTTTCCGCATCTGGAGATCAGTGGAAGAAAAAAAAATGTGTTTAATGTTTCTTTAAAAAGGGACTTTGGAACGAGGTGCAGATCATAGAAGAAATATGAATAGACATTCTCCATGATTATTTATTATGCCTCTCCGCAGCCTACCAGTGCCTAATGGACTCGGTGTGATGATTTTCAATCATCAGGCTCGATATGATTCCTCATTTAGACATTCTCCATGATTATTTATTATGCCTCTCCGCAGCCTACCAGTGCCGAATGGACTCGGTGTGATGATTTTCAATTGATACGTGATAGTCCATTTATAAACTGACTCTACATGATTCTCATCAGGCTCGATATGATTTCTCATTTAGACATTCTCAATGATTATTTATTATGCCTCTCCGCAGCCTACCAGTGCCGAATGGACTCGATGTGATGATTTTCAATTGATATGAGATAGTCCATTTAAACTGACTCTGCATGATTCTCATCAGGTCCGTTATGATTCCTCATTTAGACATTCTCCAAGATTATTATTTATGCCACTCCGCAACTTTCCATTATTAAAAGGACTTAGTGTGATTTTCAACAACATACAACTCTATGAACACTAATGAGTAATATTTACATGGATGAGTGGTGTGCTTCTTGCAAGAGACAGTTCATTAATCATACAGGACTGTCTGACATGATTATCAAGTCTGCCGGATGCCGTGGTTATGGTGAGAAATTTTTTTATAATCCTTCCAAGTGATAAGGCCATTTTAAAAAAAAATATTTTGTTTTATGTGAATAATAAAAAAAAATTCACCATTTAAGTTTTAATTGATAAAATTAATTAAAATAATAATAAAATAAAACGAATGAATATTTTTTTGGGTGAATAGCCCCGATGATTGTGCTGTGAGCATTTAACAATATACAGTATTTAAGTTGAATTTAAAACAAAAAAATTAAGTGTAGTAAGTAAATAGATTTTATTGGTGAATCTTACTATTTGTTATTTGTATTTACCATTTGTATATTTTGAGAATAAATGTTTGAGTGTATATATGTATTTGTGTTTTTTCCATGATTTCTCTTACTCTATTTATTTTCAGTGAATTAATAGATTAATAACCTTTAATAATAACGATCAGAATTCTTTTATTTTGTTAATTTTATGCAACCCAATAGAATCCTGATTTGCAAATTTAAACGTTAAATAAATTTGAGTCTGAGCTATTGTGATTTTCCTTTATTTAAATTATTGATAAATTTAAAAGAAAACATTTTTTTTTGGTAATATCCAGTACAATCTTTCACAACGCGGATTGGGATATTATCTTAATATTACTTTATTAACACTAACCACTATCTTTCGCGTACCTTGTAATGTGGTGTAATTTTCCTCACCACAACAACCCAACAATTTTAATTGGCATTTCCACAATATACCTACCATCTTCTCTTCTAGTATGTGTACGCAAGAAATGTTCCTCACAATACTGCTCTTCTTTACTTTTTATTGGGTTTTTATCATGGACCGCTTCAATTTCCCAAAATTTTTGCATAGCGTTGGATAAATCATCCACAGATCGAACAAGACCACAATAATTATTAAAATTCTGTTGTGGCATAGACGTAGAACCACTGGCAACATAGCCAAAAACAGTTTCTTGAAAAACCAAATTTTGCATATTTATTTTATTTTGTCCAATTAATTTAAAAAATACATCGTTTGATAATAAAACATGTATTGGGCCTGGTTTATCAAATTGTGGATCGGCTAACTGAAAAGTTTGTAAATGGGTAATAGGCATGATGTTTTGATATGTACCTGGTGTTATGCGCGTAATTTTAGGGACAACAAAAAAATGCAATTTTTCATTAAAACTTCGATTTTTATTTTCTATGGTTGTTATAATACTTTCCTTTATATTCATAACTAAACCATTTAGCCCTGAAACTGATGCGTTTATTTTCCTTCCTTTCAAGAACAATAACTCAGAACATTCCTTCGTTATAAAGTTATTTTGCGATCCTGAATCTAACAATGCTCTAAGAGGAACTAATTCTCGTCTAGCATTTTATGCATATAGTATCGCAGTTGAAAGCAGTACTTGTTTACTAGAAGAGGACGTCATACTCATTACAGTATTGTTAATAGTTGAATGCGAGTTATCAAATGAATGTGTATTTTCACCCAAAGCGGTAACAGACATCTGATTATTTGTGTAACTATGAGGAGTAAATGCGTTTATGGTTGGCTATAAATTACTTCTAATAGTATTTTCATCTTGAATTGCTATAGTCTGATTAGTATCAATATTTTCCTCACCGCGTTCCAGGTGGATCAATGTGTGATGACGTTTGTTGCATTTTCTGCACGTGCTTGAACTTTTGCACTGGCTAATGTTATGAACTGTTGATAAACAGTTGAAGCATAATTTTTTTCATTTTAACAATATTAAACCTTTTTTTTTTTTTTTTTTTTCAGGTAAATTTAAGAATTGGGAACATCTCATTAAAATGTGGTCGCCTTTGCACATTAAACATATGTGTGGACCTTCTGCTAACAAAGTCAGTGACTTAGAATTAAATGAACGTTTCTGATCCTTACTGAAAGATTTAACAGACGTGACTTTATGGATATTTTCCAAAAATTAAGATCTTTTTTCTAAAAATAAAAATAATTCATCTAACTTAAATTTACTTTATTAAAAGTACCAATTATAGGCATTAGTTTTAGATCTTTTAAAAAAATCTTGAAAATAATTTTATATAACATAAAATACAATTGTCACTATCACAATAAAAGTTTGTATAATCCGAAATTTAAAACTGATAACGTTTTCGTCCTTCCTAGGACATCTTCAGTCAGCGTAAGTGGAAAACATTTTCTCTTGAGCATTATATACCGTGCAAATCCCCCGGTTTTCCCTCTTTCTTTCTTTCTTTCTCTTCAGGGAAAACCGGGGAATTTGCACGGTATATAATGCTCAAGGGAAAATGTTTTCCACTTACGCTGACTGAAGATGTCCTAGGAAGAAAGAAAACGTTATCAGTTTTAAATCACGGATTATACAAACTTTTATTGTGATAGTGACAATTGTATTTTATGTTATATAAAATTATTTTCAAGTTTTTTTAAAAGATCTAAAACTAATGCCTATAATTGGTATTTTTAATAAAGTAAATTATATATGAAGGCATTATACTTGTGATTGTGGTTATCTACAATTTCCTGAATAAATTCATCTAACTTCGGAACTTCTTTTGAACTTATCGTCATTTCATAATTTTTTCGAGTATCTCTATCTAACTTTTGGAGAATGATGTTCAATATTAAAACATCTGAAAGATTATTTTTGTTATAATTCAAAATCTTCAAGGCGCGAATGCTTTTTTTTACATTATCGACTAGATTTCGAAGATCTTTAGCGGAAGGCTGTGTAAGTTTATCTGCGTTTAAGAGTGAATTGATGTGTATTTCTATTACTACTCTATCATTTTCGTATCTGTCTTTTAATGCTTGAAATAAAGATGAAAAAGTTTGTTCTGTGCTAATCAAAGCTCTCGCATCACTTATTAATGCTGCTGATAAATAACGCAACTTTTGCACATCTGATAGTTGCTCATTTGAAGTTATTAAGTTGTTAAATTGTAATTTAAATGGGCCCCATTCATCTGGTTTTCCGGAGAATTTCGGAAGAGATATATCGGGTAATTTAACATTTATCGCGGTGTTTATTTGAGTGGAATTTGGTTGAATTTCATTGGAAACTTTACTTTGTTCTAAATATTTAAGTTGCTTTTTAATTTGAAATTTAGCCTTTATAATTTTTTCCTGGTATTCTTTGCTAGCGTTAATATCAATTTCATATTTTTTTTCTAAACTAATACCAGATTCTATTTCTTTAATTAGGTTTTTTAGTTTGTTCTCTGTCATTTAATTGTTCTGAAATTTCTACATAACTATCAATATCAATATTTTTATCTTTTATTAAAGCTTCTAATTTACTAATTAATTTCGTAATTGAAGTGCGTAATGTTGCACGCTTCTTTTTTAATTTTTCAATATTTTCCATGTTCAAAAACTTATAATAACAGCAAAAGGAATAATAAATTAGTCATACCTAGATTACTGTAGGCAGACGATTTTCTTTCTTTCTTCATCAGGCCAGCTTGTGGAATAATGTTCTAATAAAATTCAATGACGAAAACAGTTCATTATTTTCGAACTTTTCTTTTCGAAGTGAAGAAAAAAGATATATAGACTTTGGCTCGACGTAACCAAGATAATATGTTGCGGCGATGCGTATTAACGTAATTAATAAACTCACATGCTTTAGTAGACTGTAACATACTTTATTTTAAGATATTGCGAAAGCGTTGCTTGCTCTTTAAGCAAAAAAAAAAAAAAAATAAGAGAAAAAACAGACAGTTTGCGTTTCTATAGTTACATACATTAGCGAACTTATGTGATGACAGATTCCAAACATAAATTACAAATAACTCTAACAGACGTATCCACAACTTTCGAGACAGCTGGTGATTGGTCTCATGTTTTAAATAAGATTAATAGCAAATTTGGAAATCACCTGTTTTATCAATGATCTTTTATAAAACATTTAATTTATACAGCTATCTCTGCAGAAATTTATAACGTCTAAAGAAAAGTTAAAACTGTTGTTAGCTTTCGTTTTTTTCAAAACTAAAAACTAAAACAAAATCACTTCACCTTTTTCATTTACGTATAAAAAACATTTCATATTTATTTACTAGAACAGGTGTCACAAATAAAAATTAAAAAGTTGACATGTTTCGGTTCATTCATAAGAACCGTATTCATAACACATAAAATCAGTAGAAAACTAAATGACACTGGATATAAATATAATTTAAAAACCCAAAACACAAAACATTGCGCCCCCTATGATCGTGAATAGCCATTGCCACCGCGGCATATAAATATAATAAACTTTGATCATATATTAAATTTAATATGTATAAAATTAATATTAATAAAAGTAGAAAACTAAATGACACTGGATATAAATGTAATTTAAAAACCCAAAACAAAAAATATTGCGCCCCCTATGATCGTTAATAGCCAATGCCACCGCGGCTCCCCCTATTAGACTCACCCTCTAAATATTTATTAAGTAATTCTAACCACAAACTCGGAATGTCATAAGAATAAGAATCATTACAAACCCTATCCCTCCTAGAATATATCTCTATGGATTCACGGATGATTGATTTTCGGAATAAACTTGAAAATGAATACTAATCTACTATCTTCAAAACAAATTTTAACCCCCTCTTTAAAAACAATCTTGATAACGCAGTCTTATCCCTACCAAATTTTATGTCACATTCATGCTCTTTCTTTCTAACCCCAAACTTACTACCTGTATGATCAAAATCTATATATATCTAATATCTAATATGATCTATATGATCAAAATTTATTATATTTATATGCCGCGGTGGCAATGGCTATTCACGATCATAGAGGGCGCAATGTTTTGTGTTTTGGGTTTTTAAATTATATTTATATCCAGTGTCATTTAGTTTTCTACTGATTTTATGTGTTATGAATACGGTTCTTATGAATGAACCGAAACATGTCAACTTTTTAATTTTTATTTGTGACACCTGTTCTAAGTAAATAAATATGAAATGTTTTTTATACGTCTAAAGAAAAGGATTTTTTACACACTATGCGAAAATTGTTTTAAATATTATACGTTTTAACTATATCATTTTAAATTTTCACCATTAAATACTTTTCGCACGCAATAATTTAATTATTGTCAAGTTTCCATTATTGCTTTATATTTGCGTGTAAACACACTTTTCAATTGAAAAGCATTTCGAAATATTATTATTATTTTTTTTAAGACGGATAACAGTGCATAAAAATGACTATTTCAAACTATAGATTAAACCTGTTCAGATATAGAAATTATGAATAAAAAATGGTCCAAAAAAAA
Organism: Maratus speculifer; assembly: GCA_964019185.1. NCBI lineage: Eukaryota > Metazoa > Arthropoda > Arachnida > Araneae > Salticidae > Maratus > Maratus speculifer. The sequence goes on from OZ025291.1 coordinate 206,686,159, forward strand.
CTTCAGAAGTTACATAAATTTAAAAAATGATGAACACTGACGCTTCAATTTCGTGAATTATATACCTTCAAAAGATGGTCAAATTGCTATGCATAAAATTCAATCCTATAAAATTTATTGATTTCAACGATTTCAACATGAGATGTCGTTTGAAAGTAAGGTACCCTATGGTAATAACGCCACGTTAAGGTTCAACCAAATTTCACGGCTCAGTTTTAGTTTGTATTTTTCAAACAAATATATGATTTGATACAGCAACTCATTGACTATCTACCGGGTGTCCTGAAAAGGACTGAACGATTTTAAAAATCAATAACTTGCAAACTTTTGCAGATATTTAAAAAATTCTTGCACGAGAGTCATCTAAAAGGTCAAAAGTTTTTTTCCTGCGATTCTGGATTTTAGTTCGAATTACAAACAATAGATGGCGCTGAGAGCGCTAGGTGCTGTATTGAGACGGATATTGACGTCACTTGGCACTGAAGCAAAATAAGGAGGTTAAAGCTATGGAGTGGATCTTATTCAAAAATGAACTTTTGCTTTTACCGTCCGATTTTGAATGCAATCCATATAATTTTGAGTTTGCTGGCGTCAGCGCAATAATAGAGAAAAATATTATTTTCATGGGTACGACTCCTTTGAAATCGAAATGCGTGAAACAACAACGTTCGAATTACCGACTTTTATTTATTTATTTATTTATTTTTACATTCGAAGAATGTAAGTATTTTTGAGGACAGGATATCCTATTTATCTATTTATTTATCTGGGTATCTTTTAAACTTTTTTTATGTCACCTAGTCAAGTCCTGTATTGTATTTTAAGTATGTGGTATTAACAGTTAATTTACAGGTACACCCAAAAGATTGCATTACATCATAGTCTATGGGGGAAAATCATTTGCAGTGTATATTAATGAAACACACAATTTCAAATGTATTGAAACTGATATAAATCACTGAATTTCAGTATAAGATGATTATGATAGAATAGAGTATTTGGTATTTATAGCATTTAACGTTCATTTACAGGGGCACACAAAAACAAACCGGTTACTGTACTGTCTTTAAGTAATAACTGCTGGAAATGCGTTTTCAATTTCGGCATGCGCTTTTAAATTTAGCTGTTTTTTAGATACATTAGTAATTATATAAATGCATATCACCTATACTCGTCTCTGGTACGTCCGTCCGTCTGTCTGTCCGCATATAACAGTGCAAAAATTACTCTGTCGAATCGTTTGAAATTTTAAATACATATTTATTGAAGAATTTTATCCAGTTATTTCAAATTTTATGAATATCGGATGTGTATTTCCAATACAGGGACAGTCAAAAGTATTCCGTTACATTATGGCCGATGGGGAAAAAGTTTCAAGTTCTTTTTGATGATATTACACTCGTCCGAACATAATGAAATTAACATGCATTTATGAATTAAATTGAAATACAAATGATGTAGAATATGGTGCACAAAGAATAGTTATTATTCATTTACAGGGCCACACAAAATAATTATGTAGCATAACGGTATAGAAGGGAACATACTTTGCGGCATATTTTAATTTTGTTACACATATAATAAAATTGTTATAAGTTACTTAGGTTTACTACGAATTTCTTACTGTGTAATAGAAAATATGAAATATTTACAGGGACCCACAAAAGATTTCGGAAACCATGCTGCATCAAAAATGCTGTACGCTAACGATAATTGCTTGAAGTTTTAAATTTTGATATGTATTTTTTAAAGTTTCACTACACTTTTGCATGTTACGCTGTGTATATAATTGGTGCAAATCATATACAGGGCTACACAAAAGAATTCGCACTCCTTACTAAGTGTGTAAGTAAATATATTAAAGGTGGTTTGTAAATGAGTTATGCATTTTTACGTTGAACAGCTTTAAGTATATTACGATATGTTTAAAGAATAGAAATGGAATGATATACAGAGGCACTCAAAAATTGGATTAATAGCCGGCTCTGGATGGTAATCTCTGGAAGTGTGATTTCATTAGTTTAAAGCATGTTTTGGTTTTAAATAGATTTTAGCTAGATAAATGGCGTGTATTTAAAGATAGTAGGAAAAGTACAGGGCTATACAAAAGAGTTCAAATATGCTTCCGTCTATTTAAATAAATTGCTAAATGTCAAATTTCAACTTAACATGCGTTTTTAGCGCTTTCCAACATAGTTAAAAATGTTTATGATTTCTTTTTATTTAGCCGTCTGCCTGTCTGTCTTTCCAAACTCTAACTTGCGTTGAAATAATTGAATTGGTCTGTAAGTGATATATGTTAATAAGATTTATTATGCCGTGTTGAGTATTGTAAACAAATTATGCATAATTCATGATTCATTTACACAGACACTCAGAACTATGCCATTTCATTATGTTCTGTGAGGATAATTATATATGTAGCTCCTATATTCGTCATCTGGAATGTTCTTTTATCTGTCCGCACATAGTAGCGCAAAAACTACCCAACAGAATGCTTTGAATTATAATATATATACTCGTTGCAGAATTTTCGTTACTCATTTAAAGTTTTATGAAAAGTGAATGAAAGCTTAAAAGGATATTAATAAATGTTTTCTTCATTCTATTAAAACCTATTCTGCGTGACTAATTCAATGATATCCAATGATAGGTGATGATTCTAGGTTGTCATTATGATTATAGCTCATTTAAGGTGGAGGTAGTATTATTTCCCTATTACCATGAATTTAATATACATAATCGTAATAAATTTTGTATTTGGGTATTTTTACAAAAGAGTGCAACAGCTATTGCAGCAAATTTTCAATGTTTATACTATGAATATTCTTTGTTCTAAAGAATAAACCATTTCCACAATTTTTTTTCAGCATACATAAAACTCTACTAAAGAACTTCTTTAAAACAAACTAGCATTTCTTAGAATATAACAAATTTTTTAAATTAGCAAAATTGATTAATTTTTAGCAACAGCAACAAAAAAACTACTAAATCGTTTCACTTTATTTTAAAATATGATGCACAAAGTATTCTTTAAATTAGATGATAAAAAGTAATTTAATCCGAGAAAATGCGGCTTTCTTAAATGTAAAATCGTCTGCAAAACTCGTATGCTGCTCGTTAAATTCATTTCCAGTTTCCAATCGCTGCTATTATATAAAAGGATTTGTTATTTCCATGACAACAACACATTTCATTGGAATTATACCGACTGAGTCCAAAATCGGGCCCTAAGAGCAAGATTGCATTGTCAAACGAGACCCACTCCACAGCCTTAAGCTCCTTATTTTGCTTCAGTACCAAGTGACGTCAATATCCATCTCAACACCGCACCTATCGCTCTCAGCGCCATCTATTGTTTGCAATTTGAACTAAAATCCAGAATCGCAGGAAAAAAACTTTTGACCTTTGAGATGATTCTCGTGCAAGAATTTTTTAAATATCTGTAAAAGTTTACAAGTTATTGATTTTTAAAATCGTTCAGTCCTTTTCAGGACACCCGGTATATAAAAGAAAAATTTAACAGATATGTATTTATAAAATATAATGGCGTGATTTCTTGACCAATGCTATTTGGCGTTATTACCCACCTATACGGGTAATAACGCCCTGCAAACAAAACTATGAAATAAAATGGAATAATTGCATGTAGATTGCCCAATTCTAAAAATACAAACTCTACAAGCTTAGAAATTGACAAATTGCATTCTAAGCTATTGAAAATGTTCAATTTTTTGTGAAAGTGTAAGAAAAATAAAGGTGTGGTGTGGGGGGGAGGATGAGGCAAAAGAATATCAGACCGTGAGCTTCTTTTTGCTTAAAAAGGACCGCTTAAATAGAATTATTAGAAACATTGCACAGTTTTAACTGTTTTTATTTGAATCAGTATTTAGGATGTAGCTCGGCCACTGTAGGGAATCAACCGGGGTATTAATGCCAAGAATTGGCGTCATTACCCCGTTATAGTTATTGCGCTGTACATTTTAAATTACAAATTATCTCGAGAAGATATCCAAAATCTTCAACAACATTTTGAAAGTCCATGAAATGTACTACAAATTTAGGTAATTAACAAAGTATTTCCGGATAAAAAATAGTCTTCACATCACAAAACGTATTTCGCAAATTTTAGATCAAGAGTTAATTTTAGTTGCTTGTAAAAACAATAAGACCTAAAAATGAAACAAATTAACTTGAAGCTGTTTTTTGCAATTTATATGACTCAAAACCCTTTTGTTGCGCAGAGCACATGGGTGTCATTTAGCAGATTATTTCATAATTATGCAAAATATTAGCACTTGGCGTTATTACCCCGCCTGGCGTTATTACACCAGACCACCTTAGTTCTTCAGTTTAAAGAATGCTCCCTTCAGTGTGTTTATCATACATTTTTCTATATAATAGTCAATTTGCATTTTTTTCTCTACGCAACGATGTAAAAATTTAAAATTTGCCATGTTTAGAAGTTTAAAAATTTGGAATTCTAAAAATTGTGAAATTTCGTTTAAAATTTGTTTATGAAGGTTCCAGGAATGTTTAATCCACCTTGTACGTAATATGAGGCGTTCAGAAGTCAGTCTGATTAACTCCATCAAATAAAAATGCATATTTTAAACAGTTAAAGTTGTCTATCTATATACACTACTGGTTTTTTGTTGTTGTTGTTGTTGTTGTTGTTGTTTTTTTTGTTTTTGTTTTTTTGTTTTGTTTTGTTTTGTTTTTTATCATTGGCCTGTGAATATTAATGTTTGATGCACGTCGTACGTAATATATGACTCGTCATAATCATCCAAAAAGTGATACTTATTATTATTATTAATTTAAATATACAATTTATTTATCTTTAAAATTTTAATCTTTGAAAATATCATTTTCCAAATAGTGGTTGTAATTTGTTAAATTACAATTTTGTTTTTGTTTTTTTCCCTTTATCCATTTTACGTATTTTCAAAAAAGATTTTTCTGTGGATTGTTTGGTGCACTTTACATCAGCAATAATGATTCGCTGATTCACATTTACTACTTAAGCGAAGGTAAACGGTCTTCGATTATTAAAAAAAATGATTATGATGATATTGGTAACTTAACGTTACTACAGTGCTCAGCAAAAGGTTAGACAATGATCGATTACGCTTCTATTTTCAGAAGTATGTACCGAATGTTTGTAATTTCTCTGCCATATACTATTACTTGTAACTTATCCTTTATTCACACACAATAAATTTTGACCTTTTACATAACCATATTTTGACCTTTTACCTTTTACATAAAGTATAATGACAAAAAAATAAAATTAACATTGTGGCAAAATTATAGATAATTTGTGTACTTACAGAAAAATAACTACAAATTAAAATCGAGTTGCGCCCGCATTGTTTGCAGTTAGTGCAAGAATGTGACTTTTCATCGAAAAAACTAAATGCTGCGTCACTTGGGGTCTATTTTGTACCAAACATGTTCAACAGCAGCTCGAACCTCATTAAAAGAATTTTATAGCAAAAATTTGCATAAACATTACGACATATGATGTTACAAAAGTTTTCGATTGGGTCCGGATCAAAACTACACGACGGCCAGTTGAGATCAATAGTATTTTCAGAGTTAAACGAAGTTCTTCTTTTGTATGCAACATGAATAGTGCTAAAATCCATACTTTAGATCAGCAAAAGTTCCCCAAATGACCAAATATTAATCTCCAACGTATCTACGTGGTCTTGTGTTGCTTGGCAACCAATTAATAACTCCACAGATACACGAGCATTAAAGCTAAGTGAGGACCAAATTATTTAAAAGTCACCTTCTTTTTGTCAACTTAAAAAAGCTCCAGGATCTTTACTTAAGTCATTCCAATAGTATGCCCACTTTTTTGGGCCATTCAAATTCCACTTTTTTTCGTTACTGAATATCATAGCGTACCATTTGGGTCCATATGACGTATGTTTGCAAGTTAATTGAATTCTCGCCAATTTATAGCGATATTTTAAAGCTGGTTGTTTTATCATTTTCATGTAAATTGATTTACCTGTTTCTTTAATTCATCTACGAATCATTTCCGTCGACACAAAAAGTTCTGACTTACTTTTAATGTGATTAGCAATCATTACTTGTGCAAATGTCTGTTTCTGGATTCTTTTGTCATCTCATTTTCTCGTCACACAAGATCTTCCAGATTATGTTTCGTTTTGAAGGAGTCATCCTTAGACTATACCTCATAGACAGACCACTTTGGACGATTCAATGATGCTGAAATTTCTGCAACAGTCTTCCCTTTCCATTTCAGCTTCCCTACTTCAATTACCTCATCTAATTGAATATTTTTAGCACGCGGCATCTTCACTAACTGATGCTATATCGAGGTATAATTAAATACTCCACACGTGTGACATCATAACTTGGAAATTAGCATTTTTCCATGAACAGCTAGCTAAAAATCAAAAAAGTGTCTAAACTTTTGCAATATGCAAATTTTACTTTTTTTCAGTTAAATTAAATATTATCTTTTATTATAACCATTATTTTTATTCTACATTATATAAAACATATTTGAAAATAAGTATAGCCATTTGTAAAACTCACGTGTTCGTATTTTTTATTTAAATGTTAAAAAACACCAGTGTCTAAACTTTTGCTGAGCACTGTATAAAAATTATTCATAAATTAATTTCAAATCATTAACTATGAAACATAAAGTATATTTATAAAAGCAACTAAAAATCTATTTTGTTAGATATACTATCGAGAAATCATAATTTTCAGATTTCGTAGTAAATGCAACATTAAAGCAAGAAAGAGAGAAAATACAGTTTTTGAGAACAAACAGAACACCTGGTGCAATAGTATCAAAAGAAAATGACATGAAACAAAACCAAAGTAACGCTTACTCTGAAGAAAAGGGAAGCAATAATAATGTTTTCTCAAAAGATTGTTGTTTTCATTAGATATGGCTTTTATAGGTTAAAAACAAAAAATCGCTTTTGTGTGGTAGAGTTATTCTTAAAATAAGAGTGATACGCCGATTCAAAATTTATTGAGTGCAATAAAATTCTGCAGCTGGATATTTTCAAACCATCAATTTTTATTAGCACTTTCCAGCAAAGTTGAAAAGTGCTTATGCATTCGGTTTGTCTGTCCGTCTGGCCGGATGGCCGTCTGTCCGTGCTCTTACTCTCGTAAATTTATTCGCATTGCCATGAAATTTTTGGACGTTATTTAGGTTTACCCTTGCACGCACCCTATTGAAAATGAAGTTTCTACCATGATTAATTTATTTACAGGGACAGTCAAAAGTTTTCCATTACATTACGGCCTATGCGTAAAAATCGTTTCAAATGAATTTTAACGTTTATAACACTTCCCAAAAGTTTGAAAAGTGCTTATGCATTCGGTTTGTCCGTCCGTCTGTCCGTCTGTCCGCGGTCTAACACTTGTAAATATACTCGAATCGCCCTGAAATTTTCGTATGTTATTGACGTTTGCCCTAGCACGAACCCTATTGAAAATGAAGTTTCTACCATGATTAGTTTATTTACAGAGAGAGTCAAAATTTTTCCATTACATTATGCCCTATAGGGAAAAATCGTTTCAAAGGCGTTTTAAAGATGTTACACCCTGTTAAACATTTTAAAATTTACATGTATTTAAGAGGTGCACTAAAATATGCATTCTATAAAATATAGCTATTATTCCTTTACAGGGCCACACAAAAGAATTCCATTGGATAATGTTAAAGGAGGGGGGGATAATGTGCTGTATTTTTAAAATATATTAAACTGTTACATGTATAACAAAATTGATATATGTCACTGAGGCTTAATATAAATTATACAATACTGTCTTGCATAATAGGAAGTACATTGCATTTACAGGGACAAACAAAATATTTTAAATAGTATATTCCTTACGACGGACTGTATATGTTTCCGATGGTGACTGATGGAGGATGTAATACATTTTAATTATGTTATACGCATTTAAGTTTCACTAAATCTTTGAACATTATAAGGGTGTGTATAAATGTTATAGTTGATATACAGGGCTATCCAAAAGAGCTCGCCAACTTCACTGAGTATGTGCGTAAATTACACAAAAATGGTTCTTCAATAAGGTATACATTTTTATGCTTAACTGCAATTTACAAAGAAATTTTTGCAGAATATAGATAAAATGATATACAGAGCCACGCAAAAAATTGTGTACATAGACACCTATGAATGATAATTTATAACGATGTGATTTCAGTTGTTTTAAGAGTGTTTTAGTTTAAAAGGAATTTTAGCTTCTTACTGACGTTTAATAAAGGTACAAGGTAAACTACAGGGCTGAACAAAAGTTTTCAAGTATGTTTCCCATTTATTAGTACAAATTGCTCAAAAAGAAATTTTAAGCTTTTTTCTTGCTAAACTAAATTTTCCCATTTTATAATATGTATATCAACTGACAGATCAAATACAGGGTTGTTCAAAAGTATTGGAATACATATTTAGCTATTCCCTTATTTCCCTAATTAGTGAAGTTTTGTTAATGATTTCATGAAGCGTTGGAAAGTGTTTCATAATCTATGTTTAACGCATGATTTTTCTTACTTGTTAAAGATATTCTTAATGCTTAAATATTGTTTCAAATTTTTCAATGTTAAGGTTTTAGTCCAAGAGCCGACTGCACAAAACCCTATGTCATCGAGCACAAGAAAAAATCCTTTTATTTTATGGAAGAGTAGTAATAGGAGAATCTAATGGCCCATGTCCGCCGGAAGCGAAGTGGTGCATAAACCAAAAATGAATACCACTAGTGGTTGACTCGTAGGCTTAGCATTCTGTTTTACTGCACCCAGTTTTTCTTGTTTTCATATTTTTGATTGTAGGACAAACACAATGTTAAACCTCTGAGTCAGCCACTAGTGGTATCAATTTTCGGCTTAAGCACCACTTCGCTTCCGGCATAGATCATTAGATTCACCTATTACTACTCTTCCATAAAATAAAAGATTTTTTCTTGTGCTCGATGATGTAGGATTTTGTGCGGTCGGCTTTTGGACTATTTTTCCCACGCTATGGGACCTGGTTTTGTGCTGCTCTTATGGACTTTACCTAATGCTACATCTCATGCGAGTATCTACAGGGTGATTCAATAAAACGTGGACAAATTGATATGGCAAATCAAGCATAAAATAAAGATAAAAAATCACATAGGAACATAAGGTCGCAAACTAGTTATTGAATCACAAACACAGGATGTTTCATTCTAGCTACACACGGTTTGAAAGTAATAATTTCGAAGAAAATAAAAATACTGTAATGAAAATGCAACGATATGTACCTTATTTTGTGTGAAATGTGATAACGTTACGAAAAGGTAGGAAAAACATATTCTTCAAGCAGTCGATGATACCGTATAAACTGATTATAGCAGTCCAAAATGTGAGGTGCCAAGTGAATATTGCTGGTGCACATAATGCAAACTTCTACCACTTTTGTTTGGTGTTATCACATTTAAAACAAAGGTGAGAATGTCAGTTAAATGTTTTCTTATAATGTACTTCAGTTTTCTGAAATTTAGTGCCGTCAACCCAAATAGAGTTAGGATGAAACACCCTGCATTTGTCACTCAATAAGTGGTTTGCGGCCCTATGTTCCTATGTGATTTTTTATCCTTGTCGTATGCCTGATTTGTCATATCAATTTGTTTACGTTTTTTAATCACCCTGTAGAAATAAGCATCAATAAACTTGAAAGGATTCTGCTAACTTAATGTCTAGCAAGTAATCTTATTTTAAAGCATATACCAGCACAGGCATGGCTGTTTCATAGTAATGTCCATTCATGGGAGTTTCCAGGTGGTCCTTGAATGGCGTACGTTTCTACTTAAGGCCCCTGTCCTCGCTCGAGGAAACGCTCGCGAGCTAATGATATTCCTATGGGGAAGCATTTTTCTAATAACTCTTTCGCATTTTGACATTTTTGGATAATTTTTTTGCATTGGATAACTGAGGTGAATGCCGACAGCGCACTTTCTTTACTTTTTCGATTTTGGTTACAGATGTTTTTTACAAAGTTAGTTTCTCTTTCAAAACCGGTTTCAAAACTGAAAGTGCTTTTTAAAAAATATATCTGCAACCAAAATCGAAAAAGTAAAAAAGGTGCGCTGTCGACATGCACCTCAGCTATCCAATGCAAAAAAAATTATTAAAAAATGTCAAAATGCGAAAGAGTTATTAGAAAAATGCTTCCCCATAGGAATAGCATTAGCTCTCTAGCGTTTCCTCGAGCGAAGACAGGGGCCTTAAGCTGTTCGTGCTAATGTGGTTCTCATTGGCTAAAAGGGCTTTCAGAATTTTCGACGATTTAGAAGTTTCCAGGCAGGGTCCTCCCTAAGAGGAAGGCAAAGCATTCCCCCACCCCTCGAAAAGAATTTTTAAAAAAACAGATTTTTGTGAATACTGTTACAGTTGGTGAATTTACTAACTTATAGTTGGTAATATTTTTTAAAACTTTAAAAATACTTTAATGCACTTTCCATTTCTGATAGAATGGCAAAAGTTACAAGTATAATTGGGAATATAATTAAGATTTTTACAAATAAAAACTATATTACATTTTCAAATTGTGATAATTTAACAAAATTATGAAGATAATTGCCAAACGCTGAGAAATATTTATTTTTACTTCTCAGTGAGTTGGCAATTGCTGAAAATTAACCTGCAATTTAGGCACCTTACCAATGGGCTTTATTGGCGTGACGTCATAGACCACCATCAAGTGTCCTCTCTCTTTTATTTATACTAGTACACCGAACCCGGGGTTCCCGGGTCACAAAGTAAAGATGAAAAACTTTTTTAAAATTTAAAATTGGAAAGTCTAATAATATTTTTCTGCGTAATAGGCTTTTTAAACTGCCATCTAATTCCAAATAGCAATTTTATATGAAACATATTATTTATGTAATCATATACAGCTTTAAAAATTATCGGTACTTCCGTATTAGCGGGGCCGTAGCTAAGGGGGTGCTATGGGCGGCTCAGCCCCCCCCCCTAAAATATTTTGAGCCCCCCTGGAAAAGATTCCAAGGTCACTCAATGAATTTCTGTTCCGAAAATTCAAATGAAATATTGTTTAAAAATCTAATTTAGTTTTGAAACCTTTTCACAGTTTTGCAGAGTTACTAAATTGTATCTAAAATAAGTGTTTCAACACTCCCTCATCCTATTTGTACATATGAAGCTAACATGATGGGCTATTTTGCACCAGTTATACACTCAAAACTCCATCATCATATACTTTTCTAAGCATAAAATGAAGTTATTTTAACAGTTTAATAAGAAACAGAGTACCTACAATATGAATATGCACTAATTTATCTTTCTGCGTCAGAGAGAGAGAGAAAAAAAAAACTATGAGCCCCCCCTACATTCTCTTGAGCCCTCCCTATTGTTCACTACGGCCCTGCGTATTAGACGCAATATAGGAGTTATTAGCCAAAGATTTCGCCAAAAAATAAAATTGCATTCTCAGTTTTTAAAAACAACTAAGAAAATATGACACCCAGATATTCTTTAAAATACATTTTTGTAAAGGTTAATTGGTGTATCTTTTGTAAAGTAAGTTTACAAAGAACTAAAAGTCACTAAATTCATAAATAAAAACGAAATAAAACCAACAACATTCATCGGGTTTTATAGCCGACGATATATTGACATAACAGGTTTTTAATTACTATTTTTTTCAATTGCTATGAAAAAATGACAACTAAAATATACAGTGATCTGTTATTTTCCAAGGAGAAAAGAGATAGATGAAGGTGCCGTTTGCGATTAAAACGGTTTGATTGGCGTTATTCTTCCGATATAAGTCTCTCATTCAACCCAAACAAAACAATCACATGGAACAGAGACCGAATTTTTTAACATCATTTTTTCTCTAAATGAAAAAGATCTGAATATATTTTAGCATTATAAAATAGCATTTCATTGTATTATGAATTAAAATTGCATCGCTAAAAGTTTTTCTTTTTTGTGAAAGCACGCCGTTGTGTTTGATGCAATGCAGCAATTTTAGAGTTACATTTTTGGCGTCACCTCCAGCCCTAAACTGCATCTCTATTTTTTTTTCTTTTTTACTCTATGGCTATTTTTTCTCTTTTTCCCTCATAAATGCGATACTCAAGTTGCCACCATTAGAGAAATTAAACCAAAAACTAAAAAAAAATTAATATCTCAAAAACAAATTGAGATACAGTTTTCTAACAAACGGCATTTAAAAGTGCATTTTTTTCTCTAAACGATGGTATAAAGATTGAAAACGTGCAATGTCTAGAAGTTTAAAAATTTACAATAGCGAAAATTGCAAAACCGAAATTTCATCGAAAAGTGTTGCCATTCAAAACATGACGTATGCGTTACGCACAGATACGTTTGGCCTTTATTATATAGATTTGTTTGTTTTGCATGTGCTTCGTTTTTCGCATATGTCTGGTTCTTTCTATTTACACATAATGCTGTTTACTTCCAGTTTAAATGTATGAAATGTTGAGCTTATTTTAAAGCAAAAACTAAAGATGAAAAAAGTGTAATACTTATTAATAGAGCATGATTAAATTTTGTATTTCATAATACATGTATCAGGAGACACCGTGCAATGGCCCTAGATCTAAAAATGCCCTTGTGTTGTTCCGTTGTAAGTAATTCTTAATCAATATTATCTCCTTAGCTTTTTTTAAGGATCCTGCATGTTAAGCGAGAAATATATTTAAAAAATAAAACTCATGAGAGAAATAAATTTATCTCTGAATAAATTGGTAGGATATCCTTTTTCTGCTTGATGTGGGTTGAAAACTAAAAAATCGTTGTCTTTGCATCTTTTTATAGTAGTCTTTTATTTCTGAAACTCTGATAGAGGAAACAATCTTCTTTAAAATGTCGAGAATAAATCACAGAATGCTTACTTGGAATAAAGTTTTCACGTTTTAACTTCGTTAACCACAATTTTAAAATATCGCAGAGATGTCATTATACGTGCTATTTTTTGCACTATCATTGGCGCTATTTTTGTCTGACGTCAATTTGGCAAAATCCTTGTTTTCAAATACCAAATACATATATATTTTTTAATTATTTTTTATTATTCGAAAAAGAAAACAATAATAAATTTAAAAAAAATTTAATTAATAACTATAGAGCAAAACAATTTATATCATTTTAAAAAAGAAAATAAATATAAATAAATAGTTTATTAATAAATCAACAATAACAGCCGGGTTACTATGTGAGGCATAAAATTTGCCATTTTGTTGAATTCGAGCCAATGGTGCGTATATGGCATCTGTGCTAAAATGTCTTTATTTTTTAAAGCAATGAAAAAAATATTATTTTCTTTGCAGAATTTATCACTCGACTGGTTTGTGCATCCGTACGCTACACAAAATTTCAGCATCTTTATTTATATTTTTATACTCATAAAAAATAAAAATCGCATTCATACATTCAATTGGAAATCTTGATGGTAAAATACCACCAATATGGGATTTCCTGCAATCTCGATCCCAGATTCCCAATGAAGCCCATTGATCCCATCGAGGAATGAGATAGGTGAGCGTCAAATGTTCGAATGATCGAGCAACATATTCAGCCTATTACAGCAGTCCACTGACAGTAGTTTTTTTAGCATCCGATGCTATTTCTTTCAGACAAGCTAAAAATGTCGTGTCATCAGCCCTGAATTTTCTAGTCAACCGATTTTGATAATTATTTTTTTAAATGAAAGCTATTTATTTGTAGTTGTGCCCATTTTAATTATTTTTTAATTTATTTCCATTTTTATATTTGATTTTTGATTTTAAAAGCTTTTTCATGACATTTCTTCAAAATGGTGGCAACATAGTTTAGCTTTTCTCTCGACAATAAAAATTTATTTTCTAAAATGATTGCGTATAATTATGCACTAATTGAGTTAAAAAAATATATATTTACTGAGAAATAATATTAATAATGTAAATAAAATGACAGAAAATAATTTATGATAAAAATTAATGTCTAAATCAAAATAAGAGAAATTTCAAATGAGGAAAATTATGTCATTCAGCAACCAGATAAAAGGGAATTACAATATTATTATGGATGCCTTTTTCATAAACAGTAACTTTTAAAGAACATTTGAAGAGAAAATGACGTCACTATTTAAAACATCGTATTTTTACTCATAACGATATTAGGTACTACTCTGTTATCCCGTCGACCAATTTCGCCAAATTATACAAATCGCCACATTAATAGCCAAATTATACATATTGACATATTTTTTATTTTAAATAACGAAAAAATAAATAATTAGTAGAATATTAATAAAAATATTATTAAAAAGTCGAAATAAAAATCACTTAATGACATTTTAAACACATGAATCGTATTTAATGTCATTGAATGTGACATTCACGATCATCCATTATTGGCATTTAATCTTATAGTTTGGCGATAATTTTTTGGTCGATGGGATAACCTAGTAGTACCCAATATTACTTTTTTTTCTTTCTTTTAAAATAAAGCTATTTTTCTGTGAGTGCATATAAAATAAAATTTCTGGATTTCGCCGGCACTCATATTACAATTTTAACTGTAGATGTGCGAATATTTGAATGCACAATTGTAATTGGCAAATTTGACATTTACTTTGTAAATATATTTATTATATATTGATTCAATAATGTAATTACTTTTGCTTTTTTTAAAACCAAATCGATCGGGTCTTTTAAACATTTCATTCGTCGAATTCGACGGGATTCCATTCGTTTTATTGTTAAATTGCATTTCCTTTTACTCAGAGTCTATAAAAAAGCGTTTAAACTAAAGAAAAAACCCGTTTTTGATGAATATAGTCAATGAAGAAGTAGCACGTCAAATTGTATCTCTTTATTATTCCGCAATTCCAATGTCTCAGAGAGAAATTTCTATTCAATTGGGTATTCACGCCGTTCTGTTTGCTATTATATTGATAATCACAAGAAAAATGAAGTTAGTTAATTGCAATCTAAACGGGGTTGCCCTTCTAAAAAACTTCTATCGATTTTTTTTTTCTAATCGGAGGCGAAACTGAATTCTGCAATGGTAGAATCTACATTCATCTTGTTTTTGTTTTTGTTTTTTAACTTGGAGGAGAAAAATCCTGCGCTTTGCACCAAGGTATGTAGAGGTGATATTGTCTGCATCGGTGTTGTGAGCACGGGTTCGAATAAAACAAAAAAAAACTCCAAGATAAGGTAAGTTATTCTTGACACAAAATCCTTTTATTGAAGAAAATCAGGTATGTAACGTGCTCTGGTCGACGGTAAGTCTCGCCGACTGCAGGAGCGTAGAAGTATAACGTATTACATTACACTACTAAGGATGAGAGCCGAATGAAAAATACTATTTTTGAAGCCGCAGGTTTTCGCGAATTTCATTGGTATTTATCGCCAATAACGAACACCAGATGTACACTTTCGATGATAGGAGACATGCATTTGATTTCCGTTACATAGACTGCAATGAGAATGGTCAAAGTGTAAAATTTCAAATAATTAATGCCAAACGATAAAAGGGTGCAAATGGCACGAAAAACCGCGAGAACAAATTCCTTACAGAGGGTTACTTAAACTCCCACGGAATCAGAAAGGAAATGAAAGCTAATGAAATAAAAGACAAACGCATCTGCTTCTTAAGCGAGCAGCGTTTAACTATGAATGAAAACAGCCTAGAAATAACTCTTTAAAAGGTTGATGCTATGGGGAAAAATACATACAGTTACATGAACGAACGGATATAAGGTACCCTGGGGTAATAACGCCACGTTAAGGTTCTACCAATTTTCACGGCTCAGTTTTAGTTTGTATTTTTCAAACAAATATATGATTTGATACAGCAACTCATTGGCTATCTATATAAAAAACATAATTCAACAGATATGTATTCATAAAATGTAATGGCGTGATTTCTTGGCCAATGCTATTTGGCGTTATTACCCACCTATATGGGTAATAACGCCATGCAAACAAAGCTATGAAATAAGATGGGATAATTACATGTAGATTGCCCAATTCTAAAAATACAAACTCTACAAGCTTAGAAATTGACAAATTGCATTCTAAGCTATTGAAAATGTTCAATTTTTTGTGAAAATGTAAGAAAAATAAAGGTGTGGTGTGTGTGTGGGGGGGGGGATGAGGCAAAAGAATATCAGACCGTGAGCTTCTTTTTGCTTAAAAAGGACCGCTTAAATAGAATTATTAGAAGCATTGCACAGTTTTAACTGTGTTTATTTGAATCAGTATTTAGGATGTAGCTCGGCCACTGTAGGGAATCAACCGGGGTATTAATGCGAAGGATTGGCATTATTACCCCGTTATAGTTATTGCGCTGTGCATTTTAAATTACAAATTATCTCGAGAAGATATCCAAAATCTTCAACAACGTTTTGAAAGTCCATGAAATGTACTACAAATTTATGTAATTAACGAAGTAATTCTGGATTAAAAAAAATAGTCTTCACATCACGAAACGTATCTCGCAAATTTTAGATCAAGCGTTAATTTTAGTTGCTTGTAAAAACAATAAGATCTAAAAATGAAACAAATTAACTTGAAGCTGTTTTTTGCGATTTATATGACTCAAAACTCTTCTGCGCAGAGCACATGGGTGTCATTTACCAGATTATTTCATAATTATGCAAAATATTAGCACTTGGCGTTATTACCCCGCCTGGCGTTATTACACCAGACCACCTTAAGTTGTGGTTTTAAAGAAACAATTTTAGAGATAACTGAAATCATATTTTAAAGGAAAAAATGGTCGATAGCAACTGAATAGGATTAAAGGGATTAAAAATCTAGCTTATTAAATAAAGTTACAAATTTAAAGAATATTGTAATTTTAACTTAGGGGGGGGGGGAAACCATTATTAAATAATATGTAAAGGGAAACGCCTTTACAGAGAATGAGATAGGTGGGTGAAGTAAGCCGAAAACAAGGTTTGCAGTATGAAACATTTATCGCTTAAATTTTAATGTCTAAAACAAAAGCACGTGAAAGGGATTTTATATTACTAGACGAAGAAGGAAATGAATGACTGCTGAAATATTTTTATGAAAAAATAGTAAACTTTTAAAATAGTCTTTATTCTATTATTATTAATTAAAATAAATATTTGCTTTTAAAATAATTGAAATGGGAAAATTAGAAATAATCAAATGTCAAAATTAAATTAAATAAAATATTGAAAAATTTGATTTGAACTAAAAATTGTTACTAAAAGTTTTCTTTTTTCAGTACTTTTTAATGTTTTATAACGTAGATGAATAATGTTTATGACTTAACAACATAATAATAATTGCATGTAAATATGTAAATTATACTGACGAAAACATTCTTTTAAAATCATATGAAAACTTAAATAACAAATATTAATCTAAAATTTAGATTTCAGATTGCAAACGATTTTAAAACATTAACGAAAGAATGTTAACTTTACAAGCAAAATCTTAAATGACGCTTCTATTTTTCTATTTCAAAAATGTATGAAAAAATAATCAAATAATTCTTGCCTATGATGTGATCTATTTGTATCCTTTATGCATATTATGTTATCCTTTATGCAAACGATAACTCTATTACGCTAGCAGTGTATCTGGAACAGCAGCAATTGAATAAGACTAAAATAGATATAAGAAGTCATAACATTAAAATAATTCTGGAGTCTGCAAACGAAAACATATCCAGCCGTTTAAAAAAATCAAAAACACATTTATTCCACAAAAACAAGAATCCCAAAAAAATGTAACTAAACTTGCCAAAATACAAACGCAAAACTTTTGCTTAATATTTACATTAAGTTACAGCGCGCAGGTATAGATGCCATGAAATAATCAAACTAAAGCTCTGAAGTCATGATATCCTAACACCTTAAGTTGTTGAAAGACAACTTAACTTACCAAACATTTAAAAAATTTCTAAGAATAACGCATACACAATAAACATTTCTAATATACTCACTAACACAAAAAATATATAAGATATATATACTGAAAGTCACATTTAAAGTTCAAAAATAAATTTGTTTACAAGTCCAGCTTTTGTGGTTTTTTAACCGTTCTCTCACTTTTAGTTTTTAAAACAACATCTCATTCCACCATCTCTCAGTTTCATTGGATGTCAATCGTTATGTCAAGTGGGAAGATTCTTTGGACTGGTCGTAGAAGTTCTCCTTTTGCTGTTCTCAAATGCACTAATCTGTTAATACCATCCTTTCCAGGTAATAATTGCAGAAACGTCAGGGAAGGCTTACTTTGGAGACACGAAATTTTTTTGTGTCTGTCTGTCCGTCTGTCTGTCTGTCTGTCAGTCTGTCTGTTCAGCGATAACTTCCGTAAAAAGCATCCGATTGGCTTGAAATTAAGTGGGTTATTGAGGCACTGGGATTAAGCTGTATAGTTTTTTGTAAGATTTGGTTCATTCGTTCGAAAAATATAGAATATTTTATTTTGAACAATAATGCTTTTCTATGGCAAATCCAATGATTTCCATTTTTTTTTCTTGAGAGAAAATGTCACATTATGATAAATGGATGCTGAAATTTACCGGTTAAATTATTCGTATTGTTTTGAAATTTTGTATATTCATTTGTCAGATTTTTAAAATTATTACTGTAAATTTTGGAGATTTTTTATAAATGTATTCCAATAATATAAACTAATTTGTTTTAGAGACTTGCTTATTTCAAATATATTTATTTCATTTTCTTTATTTTCTTTTAATGGTTGCTAAGCAACCATTAATCCTAATCCTTATTTTTATAATGTTATGAATTTGAATGCGTGTAATTATTGAACGCGAAAATTTAAATAAAGTCAACGTCAAAACTGATGAATTAATGTCTTTGTATCTTTTTGTATAACTATAAAGCCCAGAAAAGAACATAGGCTATGTTTTATTGATTTTATTCACATATTTTCCTTAATAATTCAAAATTTCCTTCTTTTTCATGCAGAATCAATAGCGATCTTTTAGATAAAATTTAACCAATTTCCTTTATCGTTGCCAAAAAAAAAATCAAAATCTGGAATAATTTGTCAACGGCAATAAGTTTCAATTGAGCAAGTTCCATTCGAAAAATTAAACTAAGAAAAAATAAATATGAAGTCAAAATTAAAATTAAAATAAATATAGTACTTTGTTAAATATTAAACACGGAAATTTGTTTCGTTAATAAGAATTTTTCTGACAAAAATGGGGGCATATTTAAAAGTAAAAGAAATAAAAAATAATTATATTTTTAACAAATATTTCACCTGATAAAATTTGACGTCATAATTGAAATAAAACAGGTATTTTATAGTAGTCGTTAAAAATACAAGAAACATGGATAGCAATAACTCATGAATAATGACCTCATTGCCGAAACTTCAGTGAAGGCTTATTTTGGCGACACAAAATTTATTGTTTTCCGCCTGTCAGTCTGTTCTGTCTGTCTGTCTGTCTGTCTGGCCGCGATATCTGCCACAAAATGCAATCAAAACTTCTTTTTTTTCCGGAAACAAAATTGTAAAACCCTAGATTACTGAGTTTACACTTTCAAAAGTTCCTGATACATCAGATTTAGGTGTGGACAGGTATGTAGAAGTATGAGGATAATGAAAAATGCTTATTAAAACTGTTACTTATCCTTATAAATCAAAATGTATAAAGAAATACAAGATATACGATAACCATTAGCAAATTGATAGAAAGTTACAAACTTAAGTTTAATGAGATTATGGGGGGTTCAGGGAGACGGAGTCCCCCTGAAGAAATCTACTATGTTATAATAAAAAAACAAAAATAATAGATCATGAAAATTTCAGAATATCCTAACATAACTAAATCTTTAATTTAACACTTTTGATGGCTGAAAACTTCTTATTCTTATTTTATTCTTATAAATAATTACGTAATTTGAAAATTTTAAATTACAGTTTCCAGGAAGTTGAATATTACCCAAAGTGTTTTTTTAAAAAAAATGATGTGCAAAGCTGACGTTGAGGCTCCTGATCTGCAGATTTACTAGCAATAGATTCTGAACACTTGTAAATGTCAGGCATAAATCCTTCCAGTCCTTCATGTTTTCATACTTTTGGGTGCAGGAAAACACAATAAACTTACAAGTCAGCTGCTAAAATCAGGTTTTCAGGTGTTTTCTATCAAGATATGACTTGGCAGACAGATTATACTTTAATAATAGGAACCAAGTTTTAAATAATTCTGGAATTTCAGCTGTGAATTCAATGAAATAATTGACAGCACTGATTGTCTTTCAAAGTTATGCAAATTTTGTCAACATTTCTTGACTGTATGTTGCATCTTGTAAGGCTGGAAGATTTCTCAAAAATTCTTTAATTATAGAAAAGAAAAAAAAAGAAAAAAGAAATTATTTACAATCAATAACTTTTCTTATTCAAAAATTATTTCACCAGATAAAATTTGACGTCATAATTGAAATAAAACAGGTATTTTATAGTAGTCGTAAAAAATATTAGAAACATGGATAGCAACAACTCATGAATAATGACGTCATTGCCGAAACTTCAGTGAAGGCTTATTTTGGCGACACAAAATTTATTGTTTTCTGCCTGTCAGTCTGTCTGTCCGTGATAACTGCCACAAAATGCAATCAAAACATCTTTTTTTCGGAAACAAAAATTATAAAACCCTAGATTACTGAGTTTATACTTTCAAAAGTTCCTGATACATCACATTAAGTGTTTGTGGTGGGCAGGTATGTAGAAGTACGAGTATAATGGAAAATGCTTATTAAAACTGTTACTTATCCTTATAAATCAAAATGTATAAAGAAATACAAGATATACGATAACCATTAGCAAATTGATAGAAAGTTACAAATTTAAGTTTAATGAGATTATGGGGGGTTCAGGGAGACGGAGCCCTCCTGAAGAAATCTACTATGTTATAATAAAAAAAAATAGATCATGAAAAATTCAGAATATCCTAACATAACTAAATCTTTAATTTAACGCTTTTGTTGGCTTAAAACTTGTTATTCTTATTTTATTCTTATAAATATTTACGTAATTTGAAAATTTTAAATTACAGTTTCCAGAAAGTTGAATATTACCCAAAGTGTGTTTTAAAAAAAATGATGTGCAAAGCTGACGTTGAGACTCTTGATCTGCAGATTTACTAGTTTAATAACAACACCTAAAGACCAGTCATTATCAGTCTCTGCACGACTGGATGATGGGATGACAAAATGATAGGGTTCTTGAAATCTTCAGAATCCTTCCTATACGTTAATTTCGTCCTCACTCTAAGTATCCCCTTTCCATCTTTGTATGTTGTTATTGAATTAATTCTCATTCTATTGACTTCAAGACTAAAATATACCTCTTGTACTATCTTTACAATCTTGTTTTAGTTCCGCATGGGATAATTCACCCGTGATTCGAGAAGCAGAATCCTACAGTCAAAATGAATCTTTTCATCAAAGCTGTCTTTCGTATCATTCGATCTTAGCTTGAAAAATAATAGTAGTACCAACCTGAATTTTTGTTATTGTTTTTATTAATACTTTTATTTTCACATTGATTTAAAGAACACACAACTGGAGATTCTTAGAAGTTGGAGTTGTTTTTCGTTTGTCTTTCAAAATAGATGACTCGTCAAAAATAGGTTTGGTAACTGGCCAGTTTTCCTCAGTTTGTAGAAGCCATTTGGGCCCCTCCTACCAAATACTGCATGAAAGTTAGTTGGTCACCCTCTTGAAGGTAAGTCAGCAGGATTATGTACTCCTGGAAGATGCTTCCACAAAGTTGAATCAGTCAGTGTTTTCTTATCTCTTGAACTCTTTTATATACAAATACTGACCAAAGTTCTTCTCGCTGAATCCAACTTAATACTGTAGTGGAATAAGTCCAGTAGTGTTGCTTAACATTGTCCCTTTGGAGTGCACTGAGTACAGATTTGCATACTCGAGCTTCCACCGTTGCAGCCAACAATTCAAGATGAGGAACAGTGATGGATTTTACTGGAGAAACTGTCGATTTGGCAGCCAAAAGATTTATATGAACAACACAAGAATACTCTATGCGAACGAAAACAGCTGATGCGTATGCAAATTGGCTGGCATCACAAAATGTATGAATGCTTAGATTATGTTGATCACTTATAACAGGAGAAAAACAGCGGCTAACAGACAAATTGTTTTAGTAAACTTAAATCTTCAAACCATTTTAGAAATTCACGTTTCAAATTATCTTCAACTTCTGTATCCCACGGAATGCTGTCTCTCCACATCTTCTGTAACATTAATTTGGGAATTAAGAGGAAAGGATATAAAAATCCAATAGGATCAAAAACCCTATGTGTAACGGAAAGAATCACTCTCTTCGATACAATTTTAAGTTTGTATGTTTTCATCCAATCCAAATTAATTGCCAGTTCATCATCTTTACGATTCCAAATTAATCCTAGACCGAAGTAATTTGTTCTGGGCCATCATCTCCTGTATAGTTCCATCCTCTCAAGTTGAATTTTCCTTCAGTCAAGACATGATTACTCTCCTCGATGAAAGGTAATATTTCTGCTTCGTTGTATAAACTTGTAATTAAATCATCTACGTAAAAACTTTGCAGAAGTACGTATATCAACTTTTCTCTGACTATATTTCAAATTATTTAGATATTTTTTCAGATGATGTTCAAGCACAGCTTCTAAGAGAAAAGGGCTGCTTTTCACACCAAACACCACACATGTATGTCGCATTATCTTTGAAATTACATTTTCTTTTCCATTCCACCAAAAAAATTTTAAAAAATTTCTATCTTCCAGTTGCACACTTATTTGTAAAAAAAACTTTCTCTATATCGGCAACTATGCCATATTTATGCTCTCTAAACCTGAGAAAAAGATTAGGGATTAGTTCCAACAAATTTGGTCCAGACTCTAAACACTGGTTGAACGATGGGGAATCTCTTAGCCTGGCAAAGGCAACAAAAACTGGGCGTACTTCAGTTGTTCCATGTTATTTTACAACAGGTCTGTGTGGCAAATAGTATTCCTGCAGGGGAGATGAAGACTCAACTGGATCATCTTCAATTATACCTAACGATGCCAGTTCTTTGAACACGTCATCATAAGCTGTAAACAAGTTTTCTTGATTCAATTTTTTCGTCGATGATTCTAATAGTTTCAAAGCAATCACTTTATTACTCGGTATAGGCAAATGATTCTCTTTCCAGGGTAGTGAAACTTCGTATCTCCCATCTGTATTGATTCTAACAGTTTCTTCGAAATGCAATTTAGTAAGATTTTCTCTTTCCCTTTTGTTTTTCATTTCAACTGGGTCACTTATCACTTATCCCTAAAACCTCTAAACTAAAAAGATCGGAAATAGTAGCTTCTCGTACAAATATCGAAATTACCATCATAGCTGTATCTTTTTTTTCAGAACGCAATTCAGTTTTCCCCATGAGTCCATCCTAGATAGGTTTCCATGGCTACTAATCCACTGGATAGAACTCTTCTCTTTCCAGTAAACAGTCTACCTGCAACATCTGCTACAACAAGAATATCAGTTGGCCCCGAATTATTTTCTATGTCAAGCATTTGTATATTCATAGATTGCAATTCTTCAATCCACGGTCCGTACGAAACAGAAGGAACATCATTGCAAATAATATCCTGATCAAGTACGTCAAAATTACAATTAAAACTTCCATCTAAGCTTCCTAGTTTAATTTTGTATGCATTATGAAATTTCTCGTTGATCCTTTCTCCTCCAAAAAGTGCATGCGACAAATGTTGCTGCCGTAAAGGTGCTAATCCTAACGCGGATACTATACCTTTTCTAATATAAGACTTTTGAGATCCCGAATCATACATAGCTCTTACGATTAAATTAAAATTTTTACCTTTTATTTTAACTTTCAAAGTCTGCAGCAAAACTTGTGGCGCGTTCGAAATACTCGCCAAACTTAGTGATTTATACTGCTCTTTAACCTCTTTTTCCACATTACTTGATGTAGGTTTATTAACATTTTTATTTGACTCGGTGCACATAACTCATAATACATCTTATTGCAGATCATGCATTTTACAAAACACCTACGTTTTCCTACCGTATGTAGAGTTCCAAAGGCTGGAAAAAACCGAGTTTATTCCCTGGAATAAACCGGGTTTCTTGGGAAGGAAATTTTGAAAAATTCCGGGAGTTTTTAGAACGTTTTAAACATTGAAATATTTAATTTATTATTTAATATTATTTTAATTATTTCAATTGTTTTATTCTTAACTGTAATTGCAAGAACAACTCAACTGTTCTTCTGAGCGAGCCAAGCAAACATAATCAACATCAGAGTACGTTTTCTCTGCTTTTCTCTGATTCCGTCCTGATTCTGTCCAATTTTATATTGAAAAGACAAGGCATGAAATATAATAAATCTGTCATTACAACTATTTGTGTATTATTAAACTTACTGAGTGAGTGCATAAAAATATTTACAATAAGAAACGTAAAGAAAACCAGTAGAGTTTAAGTTAAAACTAAATAGATTAAAATATTAATAAGTTAGAAAGGGAAATGACAGATTTATTTATAAATGTAAACATCGCCCCTGTTCTCAGATTCAACGTAAATAGAAAAATTAAATGAAGAAAATGCGTTGGATATGCCAGGTAACAGAAAGTAAATAATTTGAATTTTTAAGAGAATAATTGAAATCTTCATTAATTCAGTCACCATTGTTGTAAAACTGTGGAATTTTAGGAATTTAAAAAGTTGCAAAGTGTTTAATTAACAAGTCTTGTTAATTAATAAAAAATCCATTTACATTTCTCAGAAAAATGAGCAATGATGTCTTAAAATGAAAATTTCAAGTTGAAAAATGACTGGTTTTGTTTACTTTCAAAACTTCAAAATTTCCATAATTCCCCAAAATTCCGGGTTTATTCCCGAAAATTCCCGAGTTTATTCCCGTTCCTCAAAAACTGTGCGTTTTTTGCAACTCTAACCCTATGTCCAGCTTTTAAACATTTGAAAAAAATGAACTTTATCTTTTAAAATCTTTAATTTTTTATTATAAGACATTTTTGAGCCTTAAAGCAATTAGTCGGTTCATGTTTTCCGCTACAGAAAACGCAGAGTTTCTCTGCACCAACTGAAGAGCTCAACAAACTAGACGGCGTAAATATTTGTCTTTCTTTAATTTGCTGCCACTTTTTTATGACGTTGCATCCGTCAAACCAAAACCTGTCATAGCTAAATTAATCCGCTTTTTTCATTCAACTTCAGTTTTCAAAAATTCAATAAAGCATCTAGTCTCTTTTTGGAATCATCGCCAGAATCAAAATTCAAACCTCGCTGAAAAGCTCCAAGCAAATCTTCTGGCATGCAAGACTCAACCTAAAGGATAAAGTAAACATGCACATTCGTCAGTTGTAACAACAAGCGCTTCAAGTGCACGAATTTGTTGCTCTAAATTTTCATACAATGCACACAAATTACTCGAGGAAAATTTTGAATTGCATTTTTTAGAACTAATTTCAATAATTCTCTAACATATACTTCTACTTGTAAATCATGGCGAACAAAACGAGTTTTCAAACAGTCAATTGCTTTTGGATAGTTATTGCCAGTTGGCGAAAAACTTTCAATCACTTCTCTAGCACGAGACCCTTCAACTGTAGACTGTAACAAATATTGAAATTTATCTGACTGTTCAATATTAGAATCAACTTGAATTTTTTCAGATTGGCTCCAAAAATAAAGCCATTCTTTAATATCGCCATCGAATTTTCGTAATTCTAATTTAGGCAATTTAAACTTACTTTTATCAACAGTAATATATCCGACAGAATTAATTACAACAGAGTCATCATTAGTTGAATTTAAAACACTACTCACGTTTTGTTGACCTTTGATTATTCTCCTTGCTTTCGTTTGAATTCGTATAGCTTTATCCCGAAAATCTTCTACAATTTCAAATTTTACACCAAATTCTTTGTCGGGCAGAAGTTCAAGAATATTTGAATTGGGTCTTTTCTAAACGATCGACTTTCCCTTTGAAAACATTCAGCTCTGCTTCCAGTTCGCAAATATCAACACTTTCTAAGGCTGTCAGCTCTTCTACTCTTATTATAAGCTTTCGTAAAAGCGGCTCTTTCAATTTTTCTTGATTTCTTAAGATCTTCAATATTAGCCCTATTTACAATCACCGGTCCCGCCGAGGGTACCAAAAAATATATTATGTTATCCTTTATGCAAACGATAACTCTACAGGGTTCATACAGAGTTGGGAAGAAAAAATCCAAGGAGTACATAAAAAATTCAAGGAGTCCAAAAAATTTTGAGAAATTACCACTTTTGTTGTTATTTATGTGACATGCACTTGCACAGCCCCAATTCCGCAGAGATTCGGCAAGTTATCCTCTGCGAGAAAGGGGAGTTATCCGCGATCTTCAGACGAAATCGGCGCTTTCCCGTGATCTTCAGATGAAATAAGCGATTTATCTGCGATATTTTAGTAAAATTGGCAATTTATTGCGATCTTTTGTTGAAATCGGCAGTTTTTCTGCGATTTTTTGACGAAAATCGCCGTTTTCCCGTGTTTTTTTTTTTTTTAATGAAATCGACATTTTTTCGACGATTTTTAGACAAAATTTGCATTTTTTACAGGATCTTTTCTTGAAAACGACGTTTTATCCCCGCGATCTTTTGACGAAATCGGCGTTTTTTCCGTGATCTTTTGATGAAACCGGCGTTTTTTTTAATAATCTTTAGACAAAATATTTGCAAGCGATCTGTTATCAAAAACAGCGTTTTTTCCCGCGATCTTTTAACGAAATCGGCGTTATACGCACAATCTTTAGACGAAATTAACGTTTTTCCTCGGTCTTCAGCTGAAATTAGTGTTTTATCAGCGATATTTGGTGAAATCGATGTTTTAACCCCGATCCGCGCAAGAATTGGGTGTTTTTAAGCGATCTTTTGAAAAATTTCGTTGACAAAAACATTGACGAAATCGTCGTTTTCCCAAGAAATATTGATGAAATGTGTGCTTTTTCAGCGATCGTTTCCAAAATTTGCATTTCTCAGCGATTGTTTTTTCCGCGCGCAAAACCATACAAGTTGGGAACTATGCGGAATTGATAACCCAATTTCAAATTTTCGGAAGAGAATGCCTTAAATTTTCGGACAAGAATCACCCCTAAATGCACCGTTATCAGCAAAAAAGAGGATGATGAAGAAGAAATTATGTATACATTATGATGTATTATGAAAAAGAAATCAAAGTCTAGCTGTGAGAGAATTAAACAGTGTGATCACTTTTTGAAATTAGAAGCTTAGAGGTGTGTCTGGATTATTCTTTTCACTTTTCTTTCCCTTATAGCCGTGAAAAGTAAATCACTTTGGTGGCTATTAGTATGATCCCAACCAATCACTACTGTGCTTCTGACGTGCATAAAAGGCTTACCGTGCATTTTACAATCGCATTTTTTTTTTTCGGGGAGCAATATTGCTCGCGTTCAAAACCGCAATACGATTTAAGGAGTTTCTAAGGAGTGTTTTGTTTATCTAAGTAGTTCTAAGTACTACTTGGGAACGTTTTCATTTCTAAGTAGTTTCTAAAGAGTCCAAGGAGTCTGTATGAACTCTGTTCTATTATGCTTACAGCGTATCTGGAACAGCAGCAATTGAATAAGGCTAAAATAGATTTAAGAAATCATAACATTAAAATAATTCTGGAGTCTGCTGATGCATAACATCATTATATCTAAGACTGCGGCTAAATTCATTCGAATAAAGTCTACATTGTCGAATAAAGTTCGAATCAAAATGTAAGTTTGTAAGTATTAATTCTAATGACGCAGTGAATCTTATTTAAAGCAATTAAATTAACTTCATATTAAAAAAGACATATACAGTGTCTCACAAAAGTGATGGGACACTTGTGCTTTATAAAAAGAAACTGCAATAAGATAAATAAACAAACATGTGCAAATTTTTTTGGGGTGTGTTTCATATTTAAAGTTAGTAACAATTATTACATAACATACATTTTGTCAAAACATTAAAATATTAATTTAGTAAAAATACAATTGTTCAGAACGGAGCAAAAAATGGCTCACATAAGTGATAGGACACTTACTTTTCCATTAAATATTTATCCAAAAATTTTACTTTTTAAAAGGTTTTAATATTTTGTTGGATTTCCTTTTACTTTTAAAACATGACTTAATCTTTTTGGGATGGATTCGACTAATTTTTTGTGATTTCTGGAGTGATTTTACCCCATTCTTCTTGAAGCACCGATTTTAGTTGTTGTTTTGAAGAAATGGTGTGTTTGCGAATTCTTGATTCCAATTCTTGCCAAATATTCTCTATGAGATTTAAGTCTGGAGATTGTGGTGGTGTTTTTATTATTTCAGGACAGTTATATAGCAGCCAGAGTCTAACGTTCAGAGCAGTGTGCTTGGGGTCATTGTCCTGGTAGAATTTAAAATCGTTATGAAGGTTCAATTTTCGTGCTGAAGATTTCAAATTTTGTTTTAAAATATCAATATACTTGTACGGATCCATTATACTGTCAATAAAAACAAGATTACCAACTGTAGCGGAAGACATACACTTCTATACCATAACTCCTCCTCCACCATATTTCACTGTTGGTACCAAGTTCTGTTTGCGAAATTCTTCCCTGGGTTTTCTCCACACCAAGATTCTACCGTCAGAACCAAATATATTAAATTTACTCTCATCAGCAAATATAACTTTATTTCAGTAATCAGAATTCTTATTTATGTTGGATTTTGCGAAAGCTACTCTGAGTTTCCTATTCTTTTCACTTACGAAGAATTTTTTCCTGGCTACTCTACCGTGATATCCAGCAGATCGAATTACCCTTCTAATAGTCTCAGGATTAATAATTATTCCATATAATGCTTGTAAATCAGCAGCAACTTTTGAAGCACTATTTCTTGGATTTTTTTTAATATTTCGAACAATAATTCACTTTATTTAATTGGATAGCTTTGATGGTCAGCCAGGTCTTCTTTTATCCTGAATCATATGATTCTTTTTATCTCGTTTAATTATATTGAAAATTGTTGAACGACTCAAGTTAACTGTTTAAGCAGTTTTTCTTATAGATTTTCCACGTTCAGTATGCAAATTAATAACTAATTTTCGAATTTCAGGCGAAGTTTACTTTCGTTTAGCATTCATGGCTACACAGAGATAAAAAACACAAAAATTCCAAAACAAACTGGAGAGAAATACTGCAGACGATTTTATAAATTATTGCCAATTGCTTTTAAGTAAAAATAAAACCCCAAAAATATTTTTATTGCTTATTTCAGACGATTTTTGTTGCATATATAATGGTGTCCCATCACTTATGTGAGCTATTTTTTGCTCCGTTCTAAACATTTGTATTTTTATTAAATTAATATTTTAATATTTTGACAAAATGTATGTTATGTAATAATCTTTACTAAATTTAAGTATGAAACACACCCACAAAAAAATGTGTACATGTTTTTTTTATTTATTTGATTAGTTTCTTTTTGTAAAGCACAAGTGTCACTTATGTGAGACACTGTACATATTTATTTACAAAAGAACATTAATTATTACTCTCATTGAGAGTTCAATTTTTAGCGAACGAGTCGGTTCCAAAAAACATTCTACTACTGAGAATAAAAATCGTCTGACAAAATAAAAACAACAAGTTGAATGTAGATACTGCCATTGCAGAATTCAGTTTCGCCTCCGATTAGAAAAAAAAAATCGATAGAGGTTTTTTAGAAGGGCGACCCCGTTTAGAATGCAATCAATTAACTTCATGTTTCTTGTGTTTATCAATATAATAGCAAACAGAACGGCATGAAATACCCAGTTGATTAGCAATTTCTCTCTGAGACTTTGGAATTGCGGAATAACAAAGAGATACAATTTGACGTGCTACTTCTTCATTGACTAGATTCATCAAAAACGGATTTTTTCTTTAGTTTAAACGCTTTTTTATAGACTCTGAGAAAAAGGAAATGCACTTTAACAATAAAACGAGTGGAATCCCGTCGAATTCGACGAATGAAATGTTTAAAAGACCCGATCGATTTGGTTAAAAAAAAAAGGCAAACGTAATTACATTATTGAATCAAAATATAATAAATATATTTCCAAACTTAATGTCAAGTTTTCCAGTTACAATTTTGCATGCAAATATTTGCACATCTTCAGTTAAAATTGTAATCTGAGTGCCGGCGAAATCCAGAAATTTTATTTTATATGCACTCAGATAAAAATAGTTTTATTTAAAAAAAAAAAAAAAAAAAAAAAAACTAATTTTATTTTTACTATGACATTATTTTCACTAACTGAAGTCATCTGAAAGTAAAATCTCAATCTCAGTGTCCATAATGAAAAGAAACATTGAAATGTAATATCGTTATGAGTAAAAATGCGATGTTTTAAATAGTGACGTCATTTTCTCTTCAAATGTTTTTTAAAAGTTACTGTTATTAGTAATATGAAAAAGGCGTCCGTAATAATATTGTAAATTCATTTTATCCAGTTGCTGAATGCCATCATTTTCCTCATTTGAAATATTTCTTATTTTGCTTTAGACATTAATTTTTATCATAAATTATTTTCTGTTATTTTATTTACATTATTAATATTATTTCTCAGTAAATATATTTTTTTACCTCAATTAGTGCATAATTATATGCAGTCATTTTACTGTGGTTAAATTTTTCAAAAACAATTAACTTTTTTCTTTTAAATGCGAGGACATGTTCACTGATGAAATAAAGTTTCTGACATGGAGGAAGAAGATAGGTGTAGGTGAACTAAGCCTCAAAAAAGGTTTGCAATGTGAATCCATTTATCGCTCAAATTTTAGTGTACCAAACAAAAGCACGTGGAAAATTGGAAAGCTTCCAAAAAAGGAAGGGATTTTGTATTAATAAGACGAATTGAAAGAAATGAATTACAGCTGGAGCATTTTTTAAGAAGAAATAGGAAATTTTTAAAATGGTCTTTGTTCTATTATTATTTATTAAAAGAAATGTTTACTTTTAAAATAATTGAAATTGGGGAATTATTATTATTATTATTATTATTAAATGTCTTTATTATTATTAAATTTCAAATTAAAATTAAATAAGAAATTGAAAACATTTGATACGAACTAAAAATTGTATTATTAAAAGTTTTCTTTTTACAGTCACTTTTCAACAAAATTGAAAAATGTTTATGCATTCGGTTTGTCTCTCCGTCTATCCGCGCTCTAACTCTCGTAAATATACTCGGAATGCAATGAAATTTTACCATGTTATTGAAGTTTACACAAGCACAAACCCTATTAAAAATGAAGTTTCTACCACGATTAGTTTATTTACAGGAACAGTCAAAAGCTTTCTATTATATTAGGGCCGATGGGGAAAAATCGTTTCAAATTAATTTTAAAGATGTTGCGCCCGGACAAACGTATTCACATTTATTTGCATCGACGAAAAGCACTAAAATATGCAGCTAAAAGAATAGTTATTCATTTACAGGGCCACACAAAATAATTCTACTACATGATAATAAAGGAGGAAATTGTTTGCGACATATTTTAACGATGTAAACGGTATCATGTGTAATCAAATTGATATACGTCGCTGAGACTTAATATGAGTTATTTCACGCATAATACGAAGTGCATAGCATTTACAGGGGCACACAAAAGATTTCAAAAAGCATATTCTATTCGAAGTACTGTATATTACGCATGATAACTGTTCCACGGATGAAATGCATTTTTAATTATGATATGCGCTTTTAAGTGTCATTAGATGTATTCTCATTATATGGTGTGAATAAATGCTAATAGTTACACAGTTAAGATATACAGGGTTACTCAAAAGAACTCGGAAAAGTTACTGAATATGAGTGTAATTTATTTAAAGGTTTGTTTTTAAAAAAAGTTTTGCATCTTTACGTCGAATCGCATTTAGTTTATCGTGAAATGTTTGTAGAATATAGATTAAATGATATACAGGGTCACGCAAAGAACTGGATACAGGTTTGTTTAAAGATGATAATTTCTGGAAATGTGATTTAAATAGTTTAAAGAGTATTGTTGTTTGATTAACATTTTTTATTTATTTTTTTATGTAATCAATTTTAGCAAAATACTTTCGTGTAATAAAGGTACTAGGTAAACTGCAGGGCTGAACAAAAGTATTGAAGTATGTTTTACATCTATTCGTATAAACTACCAAAAGAAAAATTTCATCCAGCTAGGCATTTTTTTGCTAAACTAAATTTCTCCATGATATAGTATATATATCAACCGACAAATCAAATACAGAGCCGTTCAAAAGTATTGGAATACATATTTGGTTATGGGCAATAACACCTATTTCCCTGAATAACGAAGTTTTGTTAAAGAATTAAGGAAATTTGGATAGTGTTTTATAATCTATGTTTAACGCAGGATTTTTTTTTTACTGGTTAATACTTTGTAACGTAGATGAAAAATGTTTATGACTCCGGTTTGTGTGGCCGAGTTTTAACTCTTGTAAATAAACTCTGATGCTCGTAGCATTTTTTATATGTTATTGACGTGTACTACACCGTGATCGCTATTGAAAAGGAAATATGTAGAATTTATAGTTCATTTGCATAGACAGTCTAAAGTATTCTATTACATTATGGTCAATGGGAAAAATCGTTTCAAGTTCATTTCAATTTTCGTGATGATATAAAATTTCACGCAAAGGAAAGTAAGAGTGTTTAAAATGATATAATGTTGCTTAAATTATAATGTTTAAAAATTATGATATTGCAACATTATAAAAAAAATGATATTATAATTTTGCTTATTTGCGCAACGCTTAAAGCTGCACAAATAAAAATGTATGTTAAATATGCAAAGAGACTAGATCCTTGAGTGGGTCGGGTTGTATTTTACCTGAACACGAATGTTCTATTCAAATCGGAATCCAACATAAATGTTTTTTATCAATCTGAACCGGTAATATTTGAATTCGAATCAGACACATAAACAGTATTCCGCCTGAAACAGAGCTAATTTTAATACTTACAACGTTATTAAAAAATTCCAAAACATGTTTTAAAACAAATATTGTTAGCATATAGTCATGCCTTACATTAATAAGAACAATTTTTGACAAATATAAAAATTTTACTTCTTCAAAATAACAGCATTATCACTAAAACATTTTGAGAAACAATTAATAAACAAGTTGGAAATTACACGTGAAGCGTAGCAAATGAGGTGTGTTCGTACGATAACGAAGTTTTTAAAATATTCAGATCTTGCTGATATAGTAGACAGTACTTCGGTTACATTATAGTAGTAGAAATCTTTGTGTTCCTATAAATATACAGAAAGTAATTTTTATTACACCTCAGCAACGTATATCATATTCATAAAATCCGAAATAATTTGATGTAATTAAAACATGCCCCATAAACAATGTTTCTCCGTATAGCTTTATGTAGTGAAATATTTTTGTGTGCTCCTGTAATTTAAAAATAAATATTCTTTGCATCACAGATTGTACAGAATGTATATTTTAATATATATATACTTCATAGGTTCATGTCAGTTTTATTATGTTTGAATTAGTTTAACACCATTAAAATGCATTTGAAACTTTTTTTCCCACTGACCGTAATGTCATGGAATATTTTTTATTGTTCCTGTAATTGATTTATGCATCCAATTTCTATAAAATTTGAAATGACACGACAAAATTATGCAATAATCATTTGTTTTAAATTTCAAATGATTAAAATGCATTTGAAACTCCCCCCCCCCCTGACCGTAATGTAACGGGATACTTTTGATTGCCCCTGTAATTGATCTATGCATAATTGATCTATCATAAAATTTGAAATAACTTGACAAAATTATGTATTTTAAACTTCAAACGATTCGGTTGGGTAGTTTTTGCGTTGTTACATGCGAATGGACAGACAGACGGATGGACTGAACAGCAACTATAGATGCTACGTATTTACATAATTACGAAAGCACCTAAAAACAATAGATATAAAGCACAATAAAATTTGAGAGCTATAAAATAAATGAGCTTATTTTCACGCAATAAAAATTACGATTCTTATTATGTTTTTTAAATTATTAGAAAATAAATTACACATATTTTAAGATTAATCGCATTTAAATGCGAAAAATGAAGCATGAATACAGAGTTTCGATATCACAAATAGATTTATTCTAAATAAATAATTCAGGGATAAAAAAAATCAAGATGAGTATATATATATATATATATATATATATAATTCAAGAATTTTAAAACAATTTACTAGAAGTCAAAGGCTGATATATATAATATCTAAAGGTAACTGCTTTTTTACTACAGAGAGCAATACAGATATGGATTTTTTTTTTAATCAAAATTCAGAGTGCTTAAATTTTAAATACAGTGGCTCACAAAAGTGTTCGTACACTTTAAAAATTTGTACTAAAAAGAAATTTCCCTGTAATTAAATTCGTATACGAAGTCGAGAAATTTTTTATATTATCTCCAAGTTATTCTAAATAACACACAACCTTTTTTGTTTAAAATTAATGGATTTTTTTTAAATCTAAAAATGTAAACTGAAGATGCCACAGAAAATACACGCCACAAAAGTCTTCGTACACAGAAACATTTTCGGATAAATTCATTATTAAAAATATTGTTTGTCGTTTTATTTTTATTTATGCATTGTATTGACATTTGAAAAATCGCTTGGCTTTATATTTTGCAGAATTGGTCCGTAATATTCCATTTATTAATTAAAAATGGTTTGTAATCGTAATGTCACTACTAATAATGTTCGAAATTAGTCATTTTTCTTCCTAATAGTAGTAAATTAATTCGAAATATTGCAAAATTAGTTAATTTATTCCATTCTACGGCGATAAAAGGCTTTATAGAAATAGGTATGCGATAAAAGGCTTTACAGAAAAAAAAATGGATTGAAAACTAGGTATGAAAAGGTCGTCAATCTAAGTTAACACAATGAGATCAAATACTTACAATTAGAAAAGTCGTAAAAAATCCGCATTTAAGTGCTATAAAAGTTGCTACAGAATTTAATGAAACAGTTTTTACTTCATTTTCACCTGAAACTGTTCGACGAGTGGTAAACCCAGCTGCATTATATAGGCATTCTGACCGTAGAAAATTCTTTGTCAGGGTGAAAAACAGAAAAGCTTAGGCTTTCTTTAGTAAAATCAATGATAAATAAACCCGAATCATATTAAAATAATGTTTTATTTACGGATTAAATCTAATATGCTATTCGTGGCTCCAATGAGGGCATAATAGTATGGAGAAAAAGAATTAAGAATTTAATTCAAAGAACTTAGTTGGAACAGTTAAAGCATAGGAGTGGAGTTGTCCTTGTGTGAGGGTGCATTAGTAGCATCAGGATTAGATAATTTTGTATATATTGATAGCATAATAAATCACGATCTTTGTTCAAATATTTTAAAAGGAAATTTAAAATTATCAGGCCAATATATGGGTAACAGATACAACTTTGTTTTTGATCTGGATAATGGTACAAGGCACATGGCTCTCAACGTTCGCCTCTAGCGTCTTTACAATTGTTCACAAGTTCTAAAAACATCACCTCAATTGCTGAATTTAAACCCAGTAAAACATATTTGGAGATAACTGGAAGTTAGAACACAAAAACACAGCACTGAAACAAAAAGCGAAGTAAAAACAGCAATGTTCGATGAAGGCATCAACTTTCATTCAGAAATTACAAAAAAACACTAATTAAATCTATTCCCAGATGTTTAAAAAACTTTTGTGGGTGTTAAATAATATCCTATTAAGTACAACTTTAGCGAAATATTACAATATTTACAAATATACAGCGATTTTTTTAAAGTGTACGAAGACTTTTGTGAGGTAAATTTTTTGTTGTTTTTTGATTAATGATTTTTTCAAAATAAAGTTTTACTAAGTTTTTAAAATATTTTATGTAGTTTTGTTATAAATGAGTCATAGATCTTACTCTTAAATACCCATTCTAAAATATTAATTTTAATTAATGGATAAAGCACTATTTCGTTGAAATTCCTAAGTGTACGAACACTTTTGTGAGCCACTGTATAAAGCTAGTGTTGATCAGCGGCTTCATCCTCCATGATAGGCGATGAATACAAGAATTTTGTGAAAATAAAATTTTGTATCGTAAGATCAAAAGCAAATATTCAAATATGAATCAAGCATTTATTGATAATAATTTCAGTCTTGCAGCTAAACTTTTCCAATCTGATGAACTCATTTTATTTGCAAATAACAATACGCATAAATAATTCAAATATTTCAAAATAATTAATTGTCTGAGCGTAGCGAAGTCTTATACTCAGAGTACGTAACGATATTAAAAGTCAAAAAAATTCTTTCGTCAAGCAAATCTCAAAAAGTACTTGTCAGATTTGATTCTGTTTGTACCAGAAGGTACCTATGAAGGTAATCTGGTGAATGCACCTACTTTTAAAAAATAATTCCAAATAGTTTAAAAGTTATATTAAAAAAACTCATAAAAAAGCACAATTTATTTGCATACGTCACAGAAATTTGGTGTGCGTCATTTTCACCAGCTGTATATTTTCGTAGATAACCGAATCAGTACATGGAGTAAATAGTAATCATTTACGCACTCAGAAATATTGAATGAAATAAAACATTTTAAAATTTAATCATGCAGGAAAATAAAACTGTTATCCTTCGATAGTAAAAAAAAACTAGCCTTAAAAGGAATGACTCCTAGAATGATGCTGATGTGTAAGATTTCCGGAAATAACGAATCCGGGCGGACCAATCCTTCCATGAGTCGAATAGACCAATCAGGAAAGGGCTCCGTCTATGCATCGCTGTATGGGTTACCATAAAGAGGGAAAGGTTACCATCGCGAACAATCGCCAAGTTTGTCGCCAACTTGGCGATATATCGCCAAATTTGGTGACTAAAATTAGTCGCCAAAAGTGACGCCAACTTGGCGATAACTG
Organism: Maratus speculifer; assembly: GCA_964019185.1. NCBI lineage: Eukaryota > Metazoa > Arthropoda > Arachnida > Araneae > Salticidae > Maratus > Maratus speculifer. The sequence continues at coordinate 206,723,224 of OZ025291.1, forward strand.
TAATATTTCGCCAAATTTTTAATTTCTTTACAACACCAGTCGTGTGACACATGATTTGAAAGGTCTGCAACTGTTTATTCATATTATGGATGTCTTCTGTGTCACCCCCACACTCTGCTCCCCCCAGGGGGGCACATTTTTAATTTCTTTACAGCACCAGTCGTGTGCACATCATTTGAAAGATCTGCAACTGCTTATTCATATTATGGATGTCTTCTGTGTCAACCCCCCCCCACTCTGCCCCCAGGGGGGGGGCACATTTTTAATTTCTTTACAATAACAGTCGTGTGACACATCACTTGAAAGATCTGCAACTGCTTATTCATATTTTGGATGTCTTGTGTGTCCCCCCTCTGCCCCCCAGGGGGAGCACATTTTTAATTTTTTTACAACACCAGTCGTGTGACACATCATTTGAAATGTCTACAACTGCTTATTCATACCATGGGGTATTGGCGAGCACAGCAAGCAGGGGTAGTCTAGTAATTGGAATCGCAAAGCGAATACGCGGAGGGTTGGCGAGCGTAGCGAGCAGGGGGGCAGAGCCCCCCTAGTTTTTTATATTAAAAAAAATGTCATAAAAACTTTGATTTTGTGATAATCTCTTAATAGCATTTTTTTTATTGCTAAAAGAATGTTTTAAAAAATTCTCGTGTGAAAATTAGAAACAATTACTTTTTTAAAAAAAAGTTTCTTTTATGACATCATTTTCCCTTTATATTTACAAAGTGGATCCCGTCGAATTTCGACGAAAGTAAATGTTTAAAAAGGAACTGCTTCATTGATTTATAATAAAACCTACAAAATTAACTACAATAAAAAATGCATCTTACAATGGTCAGTTTAATTCCTCTCAAACGAATATTATTTAAAGCTAAAATTAAGAAAAAAAACATTTCTATAAAACTCAGTTGCTAATATTATTAAAATTAAACTTTAACGCATATGTAAAAATATATTAAAACAAAATGTAATAAACATCAGTTATCAAGATGAAGTTATTTTAATTAAGGCTCTTATGTTTGGTATAAATGCGTATTAAAGCATAGCACGGCAGTGCTATGCTTTATTTATTTCCAGTGTGACTCCGTAATGTTATTTTAATACGGAATTTAACATTGAACGAGTTATTTACTAGACATTTTCCCACATTTTGTACGCGTTTCCACAAATTTTCTTCAAAGGATCTAATTGTTTAAAAAATAATTCCCTCCAATCAAAAAAAATATACAGAGGTCAATGGACATATTTCCTGTAGTAATTAATCATTTTTACGTGATAAATAAAAAATAAAATTGATTTTTTTGCTTTTCTAAGATTTAAAAATGGTATATTTACGACGTCATATTAGAAATGAAACAGAGATTTGCAAACATTTCGTACAAATACAAGAATCGTCAACAGAAAGAAATTTTTAAAATAAAAGGACATTTTCAAACATTGATCAAGAAGCTTCTAACAGAAGAAATATAGAAAACAAGTTGAATGTACATTCTGCCATTGCAGAATTCAGTTTCGCCTCCGATTAAAAAATAAATAAATCGATAGGGTTTTTTAAAAGGGTGACCCCGTTTAGATTGCAATGAACTAACTTCATTTTTGTTGTGTTTATCAATATAATAGCAAACAGAACGGCGTGAAATACCCAACTGATTAACAGTTTCTCTCTGAGCCATTGGAATTGCGGAATAATAAAGAAATACAATTTGACGTGCTACTTCTTCATTGACTAGATTCATCAAAAACGGATTTTTTCTTTAGTTTAAACGCTTTTTTATAGACGCTGAGAAAAGGAAAATGCATTTTAACAATAAAACGAGTGGAATCCCATCGAATTCGACGAATGAAATATTTAAAAGACCCGATCGATTGGGTTTTAAAAAAAAAGCGAAAGTAATTACATGATTGAATCAATATATAATAAATATATTTCCAAACTTAATGTCAAGTTTGCCAGTTACTTCTTCATGCAAATATTCGCAGTTAAAATTCTTCAGTTAAAATTGTAATCTGAGTGCTGGCGAAATCCCGAAATTTTATTTTATATGCACTCACAAAAAAATTGTTTTATTAAAAATAAAATAAAATAAACTAAATCATTTTTACTGTGACATTATTTTTACTATCTGAAGTCATCTGAAAATAAAATCTCAATCTCAGTGTTCATAATGAAAAGAAACATTGAAATGTAATATCGTTATGAGTAAAAATGCGATGTTTTAAATAGTGACGTCATTTTCTCTTCAAATGTTTTTTAAAAGTTACTGTTATTTGTAATATGAAAAAGGCATCCGTAATAATATTTTAATTCCCATTTATCTGGTTGCTGAATGACATCATTTTCCTCATTTGAAATTTTTCTTTGGACATTAATTTTTATCATAAATTATTTTCTATTATTTTATTTACATTATTATTATTATTTCAGTAAACATATTTTTTTTACCTCAATTAGTGCATAATTATACGCAATCATTTTATTGTGGTTAAATATTACGAAAACAATTAATTTTTTTTTTCTTTTAAATGCAAGGACATGTTCACTGATGAAATAAAGGTTCTGACTCGTGGAAAGTGATAATGGAAAAAAAAAAATTATTATCGAGAGAAAAGCTAAACTGAGTTGCCACCATATTTAAGAAATATCGTAAAAAAGCATTTAAAATTAAAAATAAAATATAAAAATGGAAATAAATTAAAAAATAGCTAAAATGGGCACAACTACAAATAAATAGCTTTCATTTAAAAAAATAATCATCAAAATCGGTTGAGTAGAAAATTCAGGACTGACGACACGACATTTTTTAGCTTGTCTGAAAGAAATAGCATCGGAGGCTAATAAGTAAATTAAACTTTTTTCTACCTATTGTTTCTGCAAAATAATAGAAAATAACTTAAGTATATATATGTAACTGGTATTTGAAAGCGAGTTTTTTCACACATTGGCATAAAAAAAAAAAAAAAAAAAAAAAAAAAAAAATCTACCAAACCTAGTGCATATATGACATTTGCGTTGGGATTTCGTATTTACATCACATTTTTAAAAATTTCTTCGTCTTATATGTCGAAGAAAATCAAAATAAATTTAGGTGAATAAAAATTTTCAAAAATAATAGCATTTGAGAATAATAGTATTTCATCCTTGGTATGTAATGAAACTAGTAAATTTGCAGAACTGGATCTTCAAAGATAGCAATTTTTTAAGGCTGAACCGTAGAATCGTCAACTACTTGGTATAAGACTTTTCGGCACTGCAATAAATTCGCCAATTCTATCAACCTAAATATTCAAATCCAATGTAAACAAGTATAAACAATGTTTACAAATATATTTTTTTAATTCCCGATTTGGTGATTTTTTTAAATCGTGCCTAAATTTGTAATGTTACAAATAATTAATCATTGGATAAAATCAATTTTAAATCAACGGTACTACTTGATTAACTCGTCGACCAAAAAACTATCGCCAAACTGTGGTGTATTTAACTGTAACCGCAACTAAGAAAAATGTAAATAGAATGTTTTTATGTAAGCGGCAGTGTGTTCTATGCCGATTGTGTGTATCTGTGATCGTCTGCTGTAAATAATGTGTCCGTATTAAATAAGTTCTTTTAGTAAGATGAAAGTATTATTCTTCCAAAGTACATATCACTTGCTAATGATATTAAATCGATATTTAGTTCACATATTAAAATAATATGTGATATCTGGCGACGATGTATGGAATGAAAAAGTATCGGATTCACGCACATTAGATGCCGAAGACTGCCAAGGTAAAAAATTCTTTTTGTATTTATCTTTAAAGAAGATTAAAAATGGAGCAGTTGGTTCAAAGTTTAATTGAACAAAATAAAATTTTATTAGAGAAATTAGCCACTTTTGCCGATCCGAAAACGCAAGAAGCTAAAGTTTCAGTTCAATTTGAAAAATTTGATGAAACGAATGAAGCTTTTGATTCTTTTTTAGAACGCTTCGAAGCTTTCATGGATATTCAAAATGTTCCGGATGGCAAACGTGGGAAAGTTTTTATTTCTAGTTTGTCAGCAAAATTATATAATTTGTTGAAAAACCTGCTAGCTCCTGACAATCCTTCCGATAAAGATTACCTTATTCTAAAAAATACATTAAAAACTCATCTCACTCCGACGCCGCTTATAATTCCTAGTAGGCATGTGTTTCTAAATCGAAAGCAACGGGAGGGGGAAAAGTGTCAGTGCTTTTATGGCTGAACTTCGCTCCTTGGCAATTCCTTGTCAGTATAAACAAGAAATGTTGAACACGATGTTACGGGATGTTTTCGTAAGCGGGTTGAGGGATAGAGCAATATTAGATAGACTTTTTGAGGAAGATGATATAGATATTGAGAATACCTTGAAAATTGCTTTAGCTATGGAGAAAGCTATGAAAGGGGCAAATGAGATAATGGGTAAATCTTTAGAAATTAAAGAATTTAGCGTGAGGAAAAATAATGAGCAGTCAAAATTTGTTTCGCAAAAGAAAAACTTTGGAAGACAAAATCTTTCGGGAAAGAAAGTAAAAACGAGCTGTACACGGTGTACAGCAACGGATCACGATAAATATTCCTGCAGATTTAAATTAGCTAAGTGTCATTTTTGTCAAAAAATCGGGCACATTCGAAAAGCTTGTTTTGCAGCGAAAAAAGGGTTAAAAGGGAACACGGTAAAACAAAAGCAGGTAGATACCCTGTATTCTAGTGAAAATGTTATCCCAATGTATTCTTTTGATTTGAACTCGCTGAAAGAGGAGGAGCAAAGAAAACCTCCAATTATGTTAACAGTAAATATTGAAAATAAACCTGTGAGTATGGAACTTGATACTGGAGGGGCCGTCTCGGTAATGAGCATAAAAAAATTTCGTGAGATTTCGAAAAAAAGAATTCAACCCACAAAAGTAGTTTTTAAAACATACAAAGGCGAAATAATTGTACCTTTGGGTTTTGTCACTGTTGATGTTGAATACAAAGATAAAAAATTTAAATTAAATTTGTATATTGTTAAGGAAAATTTGGATACAATTTTTGGCCGCGAATGGCTATATAGTATAAATTTAGACTGGAATTCTATAAAAGCAGTAAGAACATCTTATGACTATAATTTGAGTAAATTGTTAGAAGAGTATAAAGAGCTTTTTGACGATAAGTTAGGGGAAATTAATAATTATGAAGTAAAGTTGGAACTTAAATCTGACGCAGTGCCAAAATTTTGTAGAGCTAGACCTGTACCCTTTTCTTTAAAAGATAGGATTGAACAAGAAATTGATAGGCTTGAAAAGGAAGGCATCATAGAGAGAGTAGAGACCTCTGATTGGGCAACACCAGTTGTCCCGGTTGTAAAAACAGATGGGTCTATACGCCTATGTGCAGATTATTCTGTTACCGTAAACCAAAATATTATGGTACAACAACATCCTTTACCAAAATTAGAGGAAATTTTTTCAAGCTTAAATGGGGGTAAACATTTTTCAAAAATCGATTTTAAACATGCATATTTACAAATGAAAGTACATCCAGATAGTCAAAAGATCTTAACGATAAATACACATAAGGGATTATATGTATGTAAAAGACTTATGTATGGTTTAAATTCTGCTCCAGCAATTTGGCAAAGATATATTGATGGTCTTTTCCAGGGGATGGAAGGAATCAAAGTTTTTATGGATGATGTTAGAGTGACTGGATCAGATGATAAATCACACTTAGAGGCCTTAAGAAATTTTTTTCAGAAATGTAAAGATCATGGGCTAAAATTAAATTTAGATAAGAGTAAATTTTTTCAAAAAGAAATTCAATTTTTAGGGCACAAAATCGATGCAAACGGTATACATAAGACTGATGAGAAAATTTCTGCGATTTCAAAAGCTCCTAGACCTACTAACGTACAGGAAGTACAAAGTTTTTTAGGGCTTGTTAACTTTTATGGAAAATTTTGTCCTAATTTGGCTACAATAGCGAATCCTTTGTATAAACTAACACAGAAAGGTGTGAAATGGGTTTGGTCAAAGGATTGTCAGGAAGCTTTTGAAAAAATAAAAAATGAAATTTGTTCTCCGCGTGTCTTAATGCATTATGATCCATCACTGCCATTGATATTGGCAACTGACGCATCTCCTGTAGGAGTAGGGGCGGTTCTTTCCCACTCTTTACCTGATGGAACGGAAAGACCAATAGCTTTCGCATCCAGAACCCTCACAAGAACTGAGCAAAAATACGCTCAGATTGATAAAGAAGCACTAGCAATTGTGTGGGCTGTCAAGAAATTTTATCTTTACCTAAAAGGGAGACGATTCACATTATTAACTGACCACCAACCTTTAGTAGCCATCTTCGGATCGAAGAAAGGTCTTCCAGTTCTGGCAGCGACAAGATTGTTACATTATTCTTTAGTATTACAATCTTTCCAGTTTGACATTAAGTATCGTAATACAAAACAACATGGTAACGCTGACTTTCTGTCTAGGCTGCCGTCCACCTCTGAACAGCTAGACGTTAAAGATGAAATTGATATATTTCAGTTAGCACAAATCGAAACTCTTCCTGTCACAGCTAGAGACTTAGCCAAAGAAACTCTGTTGGATGCATACCTCGCCCCATTGCTGAATATTTTACAGAATGGAGGAATTTTAAGAGGGAGAGAAGCAGAATATAGTCTACAAGATGGTTGTGTCATGTTAGGCCAGCGTGTGTGCGTTCCCAAAAAATATCAGGCTCAGGTGCTTGAAGAATTACATCATGGTCATCTGGGTGCTGTTAAGATGAAAGCTATCGCTAGATCGTATGTTTATTGGAAGAACATCGATAATGATATAGAAAATTGCTCAAGGAATTGTGTAGACTGTGCTCGGTACAAAACCGACCCACAGAGAGTAAAGGTGCATTGCTGGGAGTATCCTAGTGCACCGTGGCAACGTATTCACATAGATTTTGCTGGGCCTATCTTTGAATATATGTTCCTGATTATAGTAGATGCTCATTCCAAGTGGTTGGAAGCTTATCCAATGAAATCCACCACAGCAACCAAAACCATCGAATGCTTAAGAGATTGTTTCGCTCGATTTGGATTGCCACTCATGCTGGTAAGTGACAACGGTCCACAATTTACATCATTGGAATTTGAGATGTTTATGCGTAATAACGGTATCAAACACAAGACCACTGCGCCATCTAAACCATCTAGCAATGGGCAGGCCGAAAGATACGTCTTTACAGTCAAACAATCTCTAAGAGCAATGCAAAATTATAGTGGCACAATACAACAAAAATTAAGTACGTTCCTTATGCAATACAGAAAAGCTCCGAACCTCACGACACTTCATAGTCCAGCCATGCTTATGTTGAAGAGAGAGATTCGGACGAGAATCGATCTGCTGCGTCCTGATCTTAAACGCAGAGTGGAAGAAAAAGTTCGTAAAGGAACTTATGAATTCTCGGATAGAGGATTCCAAATTGGCGACAATGTCGCTGTACGAAATTACCGACAAGGCGACAAGAGATGGAGGTTTGGAAAAATCGTTAGAAAAGATGGACAGCTACATTACACTGTCGATGTAAATGGCCAATTGTGGCGTAGACATGTCGATCAAATACGGGATGGAGGAGACATAGAGGAAAAAGAAAGCGAGCTCCGACGATCCTTTTCAAAACCTGCCATTCCTGTGCAAAATGCTGATGTTCCGACAACTAGTGCTGAGTTACCACAATCACCCACTAGTGTGGAGGCGGAGATGACTGATCCAACGCCAGTCTCAGTTACTACACAAGAGCATGCTCCACTCAGTGTCCACGGTTCAACTCCAACACCACAACCAGTTCGCCGATCTACTAGAATCCGGAGACCTCCTCAGCGAATGGACTTGTAGTAGAAGTTTAGGAAGGGAGGAGATGTGGTGTATTTAACTGTAACCGCAACTAAGAAAAATGTAAATAGAATGTTTTTATGTAAGCGGCAGTGTGTTCTATGCCGATTGTGTGTATCTGTGATCGTCTGCTGTAAATAATGTGTCCGTATTAAATAAGTTCTTTTAGTAAGATGAAAGTATTATTCTTCCAAAGTACATATCACTTGCTAATGATATTAAATCGATATTTAGTTCACATATTAAAATAATATGTGATACAAACTATAAGATAAAATGCCAGTAATGGATGATCGTGAATGTCACATTCAATGATATTAAATACCTATACGTATTTAGACATTTAGAGATGTCATCAAATGATTTTATTTCCACTTTTTATTAGTGTTTTACCCATTTATTTGTACTTTTGTTATAAAAAATGCCAATATGTATAATTTGGCTATTAGTTTGGCGACTTATATAATTTGGCGGAATTGGTTGAAGGGATAACCAAGTACAGAATTAACTTGTATTAAATTCATTATTCCGATGATTTTAATATGATAAATCACTACACGATTTAATTTTTAAAATATCGCAAACAGTTTCTGTTGAAAAATAGCTGTTTTTTATACTTTAAGTTAATATTTTTATGGTACTACTAGGTTATCCCGTCGACCAAAAAATTATCGCCAAACTATAAGATTAAATGCCAATAATGGATGATCGTTAATGTCACATTCAATATAATTAATATACATTAAATACGATTCACGTGTTTAAAATGTCATTAAGTGATTTTTATTTCGACTTTTTATTTGTATTTTTATTAATATTCTACTAATTATTTGGTTTTTCGTTATTTAAAATACAAAGTATGTCAACATGTATAATTTGGCTATTAGTTTGGCAATTTGTAGAATTTGGCGAAATTGGTGAACGGGTTAATAGAGTAGTACCATTTTTATAAAACTTTTGATTCACTATCTCTATGAGTTAATAAAATTTAAGCACATTTGGAATATTCATAATGCGTCACCTTTATGCACAGATGTCTAATACTTACCATGTTGGCACAGTTTTTTTCTGACGCCAATTTGGCGAAAATTTCGTTTTCAAATACATATCACATATATATTTTTTAATTATTTTATAACATTTAAAAAGGAAAAAAAAAAAGATATATAAAAAAAAGTTTATTAATAACTATAGAAAAAACGACCTACATAATTTTTTAAATAAAAGTAATAGAAAATAAACAATTTATTAGTAAAATAAACAACGAAAGCCAGGTTAGTATGTGAGGCATATAATATCCATTTTGTTCCAATCGTACCAATGTATTGCATATATGACATCTATCCCTAACTTTTCTACGCTGAACCCTGCCCAGAGCTCCGATATCGGTTTGAAGTTCTGTCGATGTTAAATTTCAATTTTGTGCAGAATTTCAATTCAAACATTGATGTATTTATCAAGAAGCTTCTAAGTGAAGAAATACAGAAAATAAATAAACATGAACATGACGTAATACAAATAATAAAAAAATAAATACATTTTATTGATACTATGTCTTGAGGTATTGTTGGAGGAATATTATATTGTCTAGAGGTGAATGTCTAGAATTATACTAGACATTTATGACGTCATATTGGAAATGAAACAGAGATTTTGAAATATTTGGTATCAAGACAGGAAGCATGTACAAAATTCAGTTCTAGATGTAAAAAAAAAAGTTAACGATTTGGAAATGGACCAATGAAAATCTGCGGAAAACCCAATGAAGAAATGAAAATCTAACGTAGATACCACAGAGATAGATAGAGTTTTTTATTGGGGATGGTTTTGAAGTCTAGGTATGGTATCATGATCGGTATAGATCTTGAAAAATAAATCAGAAATTCCTACGTAGGGGAAAACGAAATAGTTAGTATTTCATCTAATAAAATCTTGTTCAAAAATCTAATTTAACTTTGAGGCCCTTTCACAGTTTTGCAGAATTGTTAAATTGTAACTAAAGTGCTTCAACACTCGCTCATCCTGCTTGAACATATGAAGCCAACATGATGTTTAATCTTGAATTAGTTATACACTCAAATTTTTCATCAGCATATTCTTTTTTAGCATAAAATGGAGCTATTGCAACAATTTAATAAGAAACATGGAACTTACAATGTGAATATGCACTAATATATTTTTTTGCGTCAGAGGAAGAGAGAGAGAAATATGAGCACCTAAGACGTTCTCTTGAGCGTACCCCCCCCCCCCCCCATAATTCATTTCTGGCTATGTCCCTGGGTAAATTACATCAGTAATTCTGATACGATACCACATAAAGGAAGTCCTGATGATAATTTTGAAATGAGCTCATCTGAATTCAGTAGATATTAAAAAACTTGAGATATTAAACAAAAACATAATTTGCAGAACAAATTAAAAAAACAAAATTTATTTCCTGCACTGTTTAAGGCCGAGAAGGGACAGATATTAAGATATTTGATTTATTTATTTCCACATTTAGTATTAAATTTTTGTATCAAATAATTTAAATTATGTGAACATTAAAAAAATAAAAATGAAATTCAAACAATATGATACTTAAAAACCCTAAATCTTAGATTCCCTTCAAACGAAATCGAAATAAATCTTAGACTTTTTCTGAACATTTGCTTTTTAGATGTGTGTATTCTTTTTATGTAAACCTACCGTAAACATTATACAAAATCTGCAAAAGAAATATTTGCAAGTTAAGTTTGGAAAAAAGTCTAAGATTTATTTCGATTTCGTTTGAAGGGAATCTAAGATTTAGGGTTTTTAAGTATCATATTGTTTGAATTTCATTTTTATTTTTTTAATGTTCACATAATTTAAATTATTTGATACAAAAATTTAATACTAAAAGTAGTAATAAATAAATCAAATATCTTAATATCTGTCCCTTCTCGGCCTTAAATAGAGCAGGAAATAAATTTTGTTTTTTTTAATTTGTTCAGCAAATTATGTTTTTGTTTAATAAAAAAAATATTTAAAATTGACACGATCTTAGAATTTCACGTGAAATCTAAACCCGTCATAATTTTCATCTATTCAAAATTTACATGCGCACATTTCGATTTTTATCAATTTTAAAAGAATATGGCGTATTTTTGTTGCCACAATTACGAAATTCGCACTAAACGCTATAAAAAATTTATATGTCAAGAATAAATTGAAATACAGCTTTCAAACAAATTGCATTTAAAAGTACATTTTTTTCTCTATACGATGGTGCAAAAATTGAAAATGTGCGCTATTTAGAAATATAAAGTTTGCAGTACCGAAAATTGCAAAACCGAATTGCTGTGAAAGTGTTGCCATTCGTAAAATGACGTATGCGTTACGCACAGATACGTTTGGCCTTTATAATATAGATTTTTATTGCATGCTTTCTTTTAACTTATATTTTGTTTGTGTGTGGAAGTCAATTCTGATCACTAATTTTTCGGCACGGATATCACAAGCGCATCAGATTTGGCGCATTTTTTTTCAAAGCTCATTTGGCGAAAACTCCGTTTTCAAATAACGCTTACATATACATTTTTAAATTATTTTTTATTTTCAAAAAGAACTTACAGTAAATAAAATAATAATAGCAATTAATAACTATAAAAAGAAATATTTTGTATAATTAAAAAAAGGAAATGAAAGTAAATAAACATTTTATGAGTAAATAAACAAACAATAAATAAATAAATAAAGCCGGGTTACCATCTCAGGTAAAATACCATTTTGACGCCAATTATGTACCCTGGTGCATATGTGACAACTTTTCTCATTTTTCATCCATTTCCTGTTGGCATACAACTTTGAAATTTGGAATATGTATGCATACCTGGGAGCAATACTGGAATTAGACATTGATTTTTTTTTAATTTGAACCAAAAAGGGCAACGGGGGCTATTTTTTAAAGATTTATACAATTTATACTACATAAAGGAGCCACTTACCTATTTTTATGTACAAGATGTAAGTGGTATGTAAAAACAATTGTAGTATACATAAATAAAATACTTGAGATAATATACGAGAGATATAAGCACCGGGTTTGGCGAGATTTTTTATGCCAATTAGGCGAAAACATCGTTTTGATTACCAGATACATATAGCATGCTATAATAACACGTTATTTATATATTTCAAAATGAAACAAGTTGGAAATTGTACGTGAAGAGTAGTACATGAAGTGCGTTCGTACGATAACGAAGTTTTAAAAATATTACTCTCATATATCAATCTCATAAAATTGTAAATAGTGAATTAGAATTAAAACGCTCATCAATGTTCTCACTGACCATTATGTAATGGAGTACTTCAGCGTGGCTTTGTAAATCAATAAGAAATGTTCTTTGCACCCTAAATTATGTAAAATGTATATTATAATATGTACTTCATAGTTGCATATAAATTTTATTACGTTCGAATGAGTGTAACACCATGAAAATGCATTTGAATCATTTTGCCCCATTGACCGTAATGTAACGGATTACTTTTGATTGTCCCTGTAATTGATCTATGAATCCGATTTCGATAAAATTTGAAAAAACTCGGCAAAATTATGTAATAATTATGTATTTTACATTTCAAACGTAAAAAATACATTTGAAACTTTTCCCCCATTGACCATAATGTAATTGAATACTTTTGATTGCCTCTGTAGTTGATCTATGCACCTGATTATCAAAAAATTTGAAATAACTCGACAAAATTGCATAATAATTATGTATTTAAAATTTCAAACGATTAAAATGCATTTGAAACTTGTTACCCCATTGACCGTAATGTAATGGAATACTTTTGATTGACCCTGTATTTGATCTATGCATCAGATTTTGATAAAATTTTAAATGAATCGACAAAATTATGTAATGATTATGTATTTTTAATTTCAAACGATTCGGTTGGGTAGTTTTTGCGTTGTTATATGCGGACAGACGGACGGACGGACAGAAAGACGGACAGACGGACGGATTGAACGACCACTATAGGTGCTACGTATTTACATAATTACGAACGCACCTAAAAAAAGGAATAAACGAAACATTTTCTGTTATTAAAAAAAAGAAATAACAATCAATAAATGATAATATTTTTAGAACAAACAATTTATTATAACATTTATATGATAACCAGCATGTTTGGCAACTGAACGCCATTTTGGCACCAACTAGGTACCTTGGTGTGTATAGGACATATATGTGCCATATTTATTTATAAAACTGAGCATGGACGTTTACCAAATGTGTTTTCATAGCCACTTATATCTTTTTGCAACATAGCGCACCTTTCGAAGCCAAAACTGTGTACAAAAGAAAAAAAATCAATATTTGCAGGGCTTTTTTTTTTATGTAATGCACATTTTGTAATTAGTAGGCTCGATAATCAGACCTCGTTGTTTTGCTTTAAAAGTTTTTTTTTTGTATTTCATACAGCGTCTTTTTTGGATTCGTCGTTTTTCCATATTTGATAGCATGCGTCTACTCGTTTTGTAACTTTGTTTTGTAACTTTCTTCTTTATTAACAGCGACATTTGGATTTCCTATTTAAATAAAAATTCTTCTAAATACAAAGAATTTTGTTAAAATAAATAAATAAATGAAATGTGGACATCTATTGCTCAAAGCACAAAATGTTTCCTATTGAGTTAATAAAAATCAGTAAAAACATAATTTTTATGATAATAAAAAAGTGACTTATGTAACAACAGAGTCATATATTATGTACGTTATGGATTAAGTATGAATATTTCTCCACCATTTATAAATAATAATAATAATAAAATAAAATGCGGACAGACCAAGGTCTATATTTGACTGAAAACAACAACCATTTTCTAAATGCTTTAAAAAAATGGCCAATGAAAAGTGATATTTCAAAAGTATTATGAAATTAGTTAAAAACCTGTTTTTTTTTAAACTAAATGAATAAAAGATTTATATTTTTAATGAAATAAAATGGATTTGGAAAATTATTGGAAATTTATCACCATAGATGTATCAATATTACAATCAGTTCCTTGTATGCAAAATGGAACAATCAGGAATACTTTTTGTACCCGAAAAATTGTCATTGCTTTTTTTAAGATTAGAAAGTAGATTACGAAATATTCCTATACAGAGATGCCAAGCCCCCGCTTATTGCATAGCAGAATTTTCTTATAGAAAAGTTATTTTTTAAATCCGCAGAATGTTCCAATTTAATAAAACATTTTCTGTATTAAAATACCGGTATCCAAAATGCCGGAGACTTGGCAGCTCTGCCTATAACATTTTAATTAATCACGGTACTTTTTTTAATCGAATTCAAATTTAGTGAAGACAACGTTTTTTGGCCAAAAGCAGCTTTTTTTCACATGTGTAACTACGATACAATTCCTTGATGCTGAAATAAAATGTTTTGACTTACGCTATTATTGCTTCCTCTTATTTATTTATTTGAATTTTAAATAAGATGACTCTAAATCGTGTTTTTTAAATGTACGGAAAAAATGCATTTCGAGAGAGGGCGAAAATAATAATATTTGGCGATTTATTACCTGCGTTTGGTTGTGTCTTACTACCTTGTATTTAATAGTCTTCACAATACTTCGCTGTTATGTGGACTTAGGCGCTTTTATAAAAAGTTTGACGTAATTCGGGCTTAAGAAAGTGAGTTTTTTACTGAATAATACAAATAAATAAAAAATGAATACTAAGAAATTCTAATAAAAGAAAAATGAAGCATTATATTGATCTAGGTATATTTGAAAATGCATCTGCTAGCACTAATTAGATAATTTATGTGTATATGATAGGAGATAAATAACTTTTGATTCTGTATTTCTATGCTATAAAGCATTAACGTTTGTGTGTTTTTCGTTATTATTGGGAGTACCTAGCCAATTTAAAAAATAATGTTTGCAAAAAATGTTGGTAACCATCTTTGCTGCAAAATATACTATATTTTGCGTAGGAACAATAATCGCCATCAATGCACGAGCAAAAAAAGTTCTAAAATAGAGAATTCTTTGATGTTGATATGACTAAAATTTTAAAATCTTTTTTTTTTTTTTTTTTTTTTTTTTTTCTTTTGGTGGCAACTTTTTAGATATAATATTCTCGTTATGAACGATTTCTAAAACATTCGGCAATTTAATTTCACAAATTAAGCATTTTTTTTCTAGAAAAAGTTTTAAACCCAATTTATTGAGAATATTGAAATTTCTAGGATACTGTTAAGGTCAAAAACTGTAACTTTGGCATCACAGTAACTTATAAGATGTAAGTGCTCGTTTAGAACAAATTCTTAAAAAAGGATTGCTAAACTCTTATCGACAACCTTATTGCGTCCGTGGCAAACAGATATTCAACATTATAAACTATTCGGACAGATTTCACACTATATAAAATACACTCCATTCTCTTCAAACATAATAATTTATGTTATTTATAGTTTCTCAAATCGATGCGAAGCTTCTGTTTATGCTCATGACATCATTTCAAAGAGTTATATTTCCAATATTGGAAAATTTGGTGTTTTATTATCTGTATTACTTTTAACATTTTGCATATTTCCAATTTTATATCCATGCATGGTTTGCTTTTCTTTTATAAAAACAGTATATGCAACTGTATTTAAAACACATACAGTGTCTCACATAAGTGATGGGACACTTGTGTTTTACAAAAGGAAACTAATCAAATACATTAAAAAAACATGTACACATTTTTTGTGGGTGTGTTTCATACTTAAATTTAGTAAAGATTATTACGAAACATACATTTTGCCAAAATATTAAAATATTAATTTAATAAAAATACAAATGTTTAGAACGGAGCAAAAAATAGCTCACATAAGTGATGGGACACCATTATATATGCAACAAAAATCGTCTGAAATAAGCAATAAAAACATTTTTGAGGGTTTTATTTTTACTTAAAAGCAATTGGAAATAATTTATAAAATCGTCTGCAGTATTTCTCTCCAGTTTGTTTTGGAATTTTTGTGTTTTTTAGCTCTGTGTAGCCATGAATGCTAAACGAAAAGAAACTTCGCCTGAAATTCGAAAATTAGTTATTAATTTGCATATTGAACGTGGAAAATCTATTAGAAAAACTGCTGAAACAGTTAGCTTGAGTCGTTCAACAGTTTTCAATATCATTAAACGATATAAAAAGAATCATATGATTCTGGATAAAAGAAGACCTGGCCGACCACAAAGCTATCGAATGGAATAAAGCGAATTATCGTTATAATTATTAAAAAAAATCCAAGAAATAGTGCTTCAAAAGTTGCTGCTGATTTACAAGCATTATATGGAATAATTGTTAATCCTGAGACTATAAGAAGGGTAATTCGATCTGCTAGATATCACGGTAGAATAGCCAGGAAAAAATTCTTCGTAAGTGAAAAGAATAGAAAACTCAGACTAGCTTTCGCAAAATCCAACATAAATAAGAATTCTGATTACTGGAATAAAGTTATATTTGCTGATGAGAGTAAATTTAATATCTTTGGTTCTGACGGTAGAATCTTGGTGTGGAGAAAACCCAGGGAAGAATTTCGCAAACAGAACTTGGTACCAACAGTAAAACGTGGTGGAGGAGGAGTTATGGTATGGGGGTGTATGTCGTCCGCTGGAGTTGGTAATCTTGTTTTTATTGACTTTATAATGGATCAGTACAAGTATATTGATATTTTAAAGCAAAATTTGAAATCTTCAGCACGAAAATTGAACCTTCATAAGGATTTTTAATTCTACCAGGACAATGACCCCAAGCACACTGCTCTGAACGTTAGACTCTGGCTGCTATATAACTGTCCTGAAATAATAAAAACACCACCACAATCTCCAAACTTAAATCCCATAGAGAATATTTGGCAAGAATTGGAATCAAGAATTCGCAAAACGCCATTTCTTCAAAACAACAAATAAAATCGGTGCTTCAAGAAGAATGGGGTAAAATCACTCCAGAAATCACAAAAAAATTAGTCGAATCCATCCCAAAAAGATTAAATCATGTTTTAAAAGTAAAAGGAAATCCAACAAAATATTAAAACCTTTTAAAAAGTAAAATTTTTGGATAAATATTTGATGGAAATGTAAGTGTCCCATCACTTATGTGAGCCATTTTTTGCTCCGTTCTGAACAATTGTATTTTTACTAAATTAATATTTTAATATTTTGACAAAATGTATGTTATGTAATAATTGTTACTAACTTTAAATATGAAACACACCCAAAAAATTTTTGCACATGTTTGTTTATTTATTTTATTGCAGTTTCTTTTTATAAAGCACAAGTGTCCCATCACTTTTGTGAGACACTGTATAGTTAAATAATCAAAGAAATTTTTATCTGTGAAGCGATAAATTTGTTCCTGCTGCATTTATTGATCGAGTATTACAGCCTATTATCGCACAAACTGTCATTGTTTACGAAATTTTAATTCGCTGTCTAATAAAAAATTCGACGATAAAAAACAAGAGCAATCAAATACGGGTTTTAACCTGTTTGACTTGATAGGCGAATCAAAGCACGTGGTTTTGTTTGGACTTAATGTGACTTAATGTAGGATTACATTTTTGGCATCACCAAATCATTATAGTTCACCTCCACCTATATTCTTCCTCCATGAGTTTCTGACTTGTGGAAAGTAATAATGGAAAATAAATTTTTATTATCGAGAGAAAAGCTAAGTTGCCAACATTTTGAAGAAATATCGTAAAAAAGCATTTAAAATTAAAAATAAAATATAAAAATGGAAATAAATTAAAAAATAGCTAAAATGGGCACAACTACAATTAAATAGCTTTCATTTAAAAAAATAATTATCAAAATCGGTTCAGTAGAAAATTCAGGGCTGATGACACGACATTTTTAGCTTGTCTGAAAGAAATAGCATCGGAGGCTAAAAAAGGTTCGTTGCCAACAGCAACTAAGTAACAAAAATTGGTTTTCGAAACCAAGGAGGCATTCGCAACACACTGCCCCCGGCTGAACATTTAGTTCAGCATCTAAATTAAACACTTTAATAAACATACTTACATAATTTACATAAGTTTCGGATAACATTCGTAAATACAGGCACAAAGAAAGATAATAAGAAATCTTCTATGTAAGAAAAGAAAATAAAACATGTAAAATAAATGCAAATTAAACAATAATAAAGGTAAATAATATCAACAAAGAAATGTAAAAGCTTTAGAGTTTATAGAGTCTATTAGTCATTCAAGTCCAATTCGAGATTATATAAAAGTTGGACAGGTCGTTTAAGATCGCCATTTGCAGTCTGTAAAACATATGATCTTATTTTCGAGTCACGACCATATATAAGTTCTTTAACACGTCCACATTTCCACATGTGTTTCGGAAGTTTTTCATCATGAATTAAAACGATAGCCCGAACTTTGAACTGAAGTGACGAATTTATGTTTTTAACTTGTAAAGCAGATTTAAGTTCTTAAAGGTATTTGTCTCTTCGTCTTTTCCAAAAGTGGTCAGTGATTTTTCGCTTGTATTTATATTTTTTCGTCAACAAAATCTTGTTAGATTTCTCTAGAGTACAAATTGGAAATCTTTCAGAAGGTAAAGACCTTAATCGTTTAGAAATCAAAAAATGACAGGCAGTTAACTTTTTTATTTATTTTTCATTATTCTGGATAAGTTCATCAACAACCATAATTAGTCTATTCTTTAAAGTCTTCTTTTGTTCAGTTAGTATTGTATGATGCGGCGATGTAGCGTATTAACTTAATTAATAAACTGACATGCTTTAGTAGACTGTCATCCTTTATTTTAAGGCATAGCGAAAGCGTTGCTTACTCTTAGCAAATCAAAACAACAACTAACAAAAAGACGATTTGAGTTTTTATAGTTACATAGAATAGCGAACTAGTATGATGCCACATCTCAAAGATAAATTACAAATAACTCTAACATACCCCCCGACATTGAAGGGTCAACTTCAATAAATTATACAATACAAATATTAACATTACAAATGCTTAAGTAATATGATACAATACAACAATTTTCTTTTAACAATGAAAAGTACAATTATGAACATTCAACAATAGAAAAACTAAAACTAAAAATACATAACAAAACCCTCTTTTTTTTTTTTTTTTTTTACATTTCGTAATTAATTTTCTGAGACTTGTTGTGGCAATAACGCAATTTTTGAAATACTTCTTTTAAGTATTCCCCTAGCGGTTTTAACTTCGACGACCCTAATCTTACCATCTGCACCAGGGAAAATATTTATAATGCGTCCTAGTAAGTATTTATTTGTAGGGAGGTCATCTTCCTTTATCAACACTAGGGTTCGTATGCTAACATTATTTTTTTCAAATTACCACTTGGAGCGTTGTTGGAGCGTATTTAAATACTCTTTATTCCAACGATTCCATATCAATTGAATGTATTTTGAAATTCTATGCCATCTAAATAGTCTATTTTCGTTAACATTAAATAATTCTGGTTCAACGATGGCTGTCAAAGGCCTTCCGATTAAGAAATGGCCTGGTGTTAAGGCCTTCAAGTCATTCACGTCTGAAGACAATGGAGTGATTGGCCGTGAATTTAATATAGACTCTATTTGAGCAATTACAGTTAATAACTCTTCGAACGTTAGACTTGCATTACCTACCGTTCGCTTTAGATGATATTTCACCGATTTTATTCCTGCCTCCCACAACCCGCCAAAATTAGGTGCTCTGGGTGGAATAAATTTCCAAATAATATTCTCTTCTGACAAATAATTCGCTAACTTCTCCTCAGGATGTCTTAGTAAATTATGGAGTCTCTGTAACTCGGCGTTAGACCCGCATTATCTGAAAAGATTACTGCGCACCTTCCGCGCCTAGCAATAAACCTTTTTAAGGTGGCAATGAATGCATCCGTAGTCAATTCTGACACTAGTTCGAGATGTACTGCTTTAGTTACAAAGCAAACAAAGATTGCCAAATACACTTTATTAAGAATTACCTTTCTCTG
The DNA here is from genome assembly GCA_964019185.1 of Maratus speculifer. NCBI lineage: Eukaryota > Metazoa > Arthropoda > Arachnida > Araneae > Salticidae > Maratus > Maratus speculifer. Next base: position 206,743,090 of record OZ025291.1, read on the forward strand.
TCCCTTATATTTTATGAAAAAAGGGCCACCGAAATCTGTTCCCTCGTAATTAAATGGTGCACTAGGACGTACTCTCTCTCTGGGTAGAGAACCCATGATTTGTTGTATGGTTATGGGGTTGCTTTTACTACAAGTTACACACTCATGCGTTATTTTTCTAGCTAAATTTCTTCCCCGTAGAGGCCAGTATTTTTGTCTCAAGTAGCATAACAATGCTTGTGCACCTATATGAAGATATTTTTGTGATAGTAAATTGCAATTAGGCTACACAATTTACCCTTAGCTGGCAGAATATATTGATGTTTTTGAGCAAACCTTAGGTCTGCATTATCTAAACGCCCTCCTACTCTTACCACCTTATCGGCATCTAAAAAGGGGTTTAACAATCGCAATTTACTTTTTTTAGAAATTTGCTTACCTTCTAACAATGCAGTATATTCTGCCTTAAATTCAAGTTTTTGGATTTCCCGAATTAAAAATATTTCTGCTCGTGATAATTCTTCCATACTTACGTATCCCTTTCTTTTTTCATCTAATTTTCTTGTGTTATTTAAGAACCTGAAAATATAACTTAAAACACGTAATATTTTAGTATATTGCTGATACTTAAAATTTCATTTACAAATTCACTAGAATTTAAACTTAATAATGCTGTACTGTTTTTCAATTTTAATTCTGATGAAAAGTCTATATTGTTTTTCACTTGTTCTAAATCAATGCTGTGTTTGTATTCACTGTCTCTTTCTCTCAAGAAGAGAGGGCCATGCCACCAAAGTTCACAATCAATTTATTTGTCAAAGGATAGTCCTCGAGATACAAGGTCTGCTGGATTGTCCTCTGAGCGTACATGTCTCCATTGAAAATTCTGGGTCAATTCTTGAATTTTGTAAACTCTGTTGGTCACAAAAGTTTTAAGTAGATGAGGAGGGGTCTGAATCCACGCTAAGACGATGGTTGAATCACACCATAATATTATTTTACTGATGTTCAACTTTAGTACAGTCACTATCTTAGATACGAGTTGAGACAATAAGGCAGCTGCGGACAATTCCAATCGTGGGATTGTCAAAGGTTTCAATGGTGCAACTCTAGACTTGCTGCACAGTAAATTTAAATATGTATTAAAATTTGTGAAACAGCGTAGATAAATGGCTGCTCCATATGCGAGCTCGGAGGCATCGGAGAAGCCGTGCAGTTCAACTTCCGAATGCCCTTCGTTTAAAACAAAACGATTGATTTTCAAATTATTTATATTCTGAAGTGTTCTGATAAAGCGTCGCCATTCATCCTTAATGTCATCTGGAAGTGGATCGTTCCAATCTAGCTTTAACAGCCACAGTCTTTGTATGAAAATCTTAGCAATTCCAGGACCAATGGATCGTAGATACGCTCTATGTCGGATAAAACAGTTCTTTTTGAGTATACAACTGGTTCCTTAACTGATGAATTAAACGAAAAGCAGTCACGAACTGGATTCCATAACAATCCTAGAGTTTTAGTGCTCTGGTCCGCATTACGATCATTGAATGTTGTATACTCTTGATTGCTAGTTGCGATTTTCAAGAGTTCGGGGTGATTAGCACACCATCGGTGCAACTTCATGCCCCCACGTTCAAACAATGCGATTAATTGTGCTTGCACTTGTTGAGCCTTATTTAAAGTGTCAGCTCCTGTTAATACATCGTCCCCGTAGAAATCTTGATAAACTACACGTGATGCTAGCGGAAAATTGTCCTTTTCATCAATTGCAAGCTGATTCAGAGTCCGCGTGGCAAGATAAGATGCATTCGATGTACCGTATGTAATCGTCTTTAACTTAAATATTTTGACTGGTTCTTCTTCATCAGTTTTCCACAAAATTCGAAGCAAATCTCTCTGATTTTCCGAAATTAATATTTGACGATACATCTTTATGATGTCAGCAGTAAAGACGTATTTATGAGTTCGAAATCGACAAATGATATCGAAGAGCTCATCTTGGACTAATCCTCCGTTTAATAAAATATCATTTAAACAAACACCACTGGTAGTAGCTGCACTAGCATCGAAGACAACCCTTAATTTCGTGCTTGGTTTCTCGGGTTTGTATACCCCATGATGCGGCAAATAATATGAAAATTCAGGCTTATTTTCCAGCAAGATTTCTTCTAAGTGTCCCAAATCGTTATATTCGTTAATAAATTCTTCGTATAACAGTTTCATGGATGGATTGTGCGCAAATCGCTTAAGTAAGTGATTCAATCGTTTAAGTGCGTTTTCCTTTGATTCTCCTAAACATGCAAGCCCACCAGATTTAATTGGCATTTCCACAATATACCTACCATCTTCTCTTCTAGTATGTGTACGCAAGAAATGTTCCTCACAATACTGCTCTTCTTTACTTTTTATTGGGTTTTTATCATGGACCGCTTCAATTTCCCAAAATTTTTGCATAGCGTTGGATAAATCATCCACAGATCGAACAAGACCACAATAATTATTAAAATTCTGTTGCGGCATAGACGTAGAACCATTGGCAACATAGCCAAAAACAGTTTCTTGAAAAACCAAATTTTACATATTTATTTTATTTTGTCCGATTAATTTAAAAAATACTTCGTTTGATAATAAAACATGTATTGGACCTGGTTTATCAAATTGTGGATCAGCTAACTGAAAAGTTTGTAAATGCTTAATAGGCATGATGTTTAGATATGTAGCTGGTGTTATGTGCGTAATTTTAGGAACAACAAAAAATTGCAACGTTTCATTAAAACTCCTGTTTTTATTTGCTATGGTTGTTATAATACTTTCCCTTATATTCATAACTGAACCATTTAGCCCTGAAACTGATGTGTTTATTTTCCTTCCTTTCAAGAACAATAACTCAGAACATTCCTTCGTTATAAAGTTATTTTGCGATGCTGAATTTAACAATGCTCTAAGAGGAACTAATTCTCGTCTGGCATTTTGTACATATATTATCGCAGTTGAAAGCAGTACTTGTTTACTAGAAGAAGATGTCATACTCATTACAGTATTGTTAATAGTTGAATGCGTGTTATCAAATGAATGTGTATTTTCACCCAAAGCGGTAACAGACATCTGATTATTTGTGTAACTATGAGGAGTAAATGCGTTTGCGGTTGGCGATAGATTACTACTAATAGTATTTTCATCTTGAATTGCTATTGTCTGATTAGTATCAATATTTTCCTCACCGCGTTCCAGGTGGATCAATGTGTGATGACGTTTGTTGCATTTTCTGCACGTGCTTGAACTTTTGCACTGGCTAATGTTATGAACTGATGATAAACAGTTGAAGCATAATTTTTTCATTTTAACAATATTAAATCTTTTTTTTGCAGATAAATTTAAAAATTGGGAACATCTCATTAAAATGTGATTGCCTTTACACATTGAACAAATGTGTGGATTTTCTGCTAACAAAGTCAATGACTTAGAATTAAATGAACGTTTCTGATCCTTACTGAAAGGTTTAACAGACGTGACTGTATGAATATTTTCCAAATATTGAGATCGTTTTTCTAAAAATAAAAGTAATTCATCTAACTTCGGAACTTCTTTTGAACTTATCGTCATTTCATAATTTTTTCGGGTATCTCTATCTAACTTTTGGAGAATGATGTTCAATATTAAAACATCTGAAAGATTATTTCTATTATAATTCAAAATCTTCAAGGCGCGAATGCTTTTTTTTACATTATCGACTAGATTTCGAAGATCTTTAGCGGAAGGCTGTGTAAGTTTATTTGCGTTTAAGAGTGAATTGATGTGTATTTCTGTTACTATTCTATCATTTTCATATCTGTCTTTTAATGCTTGAAATAAAGATGAAAAAGTGTCTTTTGTGCTAATCAAAGCTCTTGCATCACTTATTAATGATGCTGATAAATAATGCAACTTTTGCGCATCTGATAGTTGCTCATTTGAAGTTATTAAGTTGTTAAATTGTAATTTAAATAGACCCCATTCATCTGGTTTTCCGGAGAATTTCGGAAGAGATATATCGGGTAATTTAATATTTATCGCGTTGTTTATTTGAGTAGAATTTGGTTGAATTTCATTGGAAACTTTACTTTGTTCTAAATGTTTAAGTTGCTTTTTAATTTGAAATTTGGCCTTTATAATTTTTTCTTGGTATTCTTCGCTAGCACTAATGTCAATTTCATATTCTTTTTCTAAATTAATACCAGATTCTATTTCTTTATTTAGGTTTTTTAGAGTTTGTTCTCTGTCATTTAATTGTTCTGAAATTTCTAAATAAATATCAATATCATTATTTTTATCGTTTATCAAGGCTTGTAATTTACTAATTAATTTCGTAATTGAAGTGCGTAATGTTGCACGCTTCTTTTTTAATTTATCAATATTTTCCATGTTCAAAAACTTATATTAACAGCAAAAGGAATAATAAATTATTCATTACCTTGATTGCTGCGGCAGACGATTTTCTTTCTTTCTTTTTTTCACCAGTCCAGCTTGTGGAATAATGTTCTAATAAAATTCAATGATGAAAACAGTTCATTATTTTCGAACTTTTCTTTTCGAAGTGAAGAAAAAAAATATATAGACTTTGGCTCGACGTAACCAGGTGTGTATGATGCGGCGATGTAGCGTATTAACTTAATTAATAAACTGACATGCTTTAGTAGACTGTCATCCTTTATTTTAAGGCATAGCGAAAGCGTTGCTTACTCTTAGCAAATCAAAACAACAACTAACAAAAAGACGATTTGAGTTTCTATAGTTACATAGAATAGCGAACTAGTATGATGCCACATCTCAAAGATAAATTACAAATAACTCGAACAAGTATCTCAATATCAGCATTATTAAAACTTTTGTTTCTTGCTTCTGAAGATTCATACTTCTTATTTAAACTCTGCAAATTGTGTTCTAATGATCTAGTTTCCTTTTCTTTCTTGATTAGTGTTTCTTTTAAACTTGTATCGTTAGTTTCAGTATCTTCACGAAACTGGGTGTATTCGGAAACTTTAGTTTCAGCATATTCTTTCGATGACTTCACATTTCTTAATTCTACCTCATTCTCTGAAATAGCCATCTTCCTTTCATCAATTTTCCTGTCCTTTTTCTTAATGACAGCTGACTTACTGAATTCCAAATTTCTTACTTCTTCGGCCAAACCTTCCTGTCCTTCTTCTTCTCTTTTTTCCCTCAAATGACTTCATCTCTTCTTCATAATGATGTATGCCAGTAATTTTTGTACTTTTATCTTTTTCAACATTTTTCATATCTTCTAATTTTCTTCTCAACTGATAAATTTCGGAAGTAATCTACTATGATCACTTCTTAATTCTTCATCTTGTTTCTGCATTCGTGATATAGAATTCTTCAAATCATCGCTTTCCTTCTCAGTAGAACTTTATTTCTCAACCAGTTCCACTAATGTTGATTTCAATAAGTCAGTATCATTGTCTGTAACTTTAATTTGAGTATAAGATGCATTTTTCGAAGTTTTCAACTTATGTGGACTTTCACTAAATGATGTCTTAACACTATTAACAGATCTTTGAGAAGGAGTTCTGTAGAATAGGAGATTAATAGATATAAATCCATTATCTGATTCTAGACCAATAGTTGATCGAAGGAAACAACATATGGAGTAAAGCTTGCTTTCAACGTTTCGTTTAGCTCCATCAAATTTTATGACTCGTGATTCCAAATTCCATTTCAGTCAGAAATTTGTCTTCTTCAAGGTTTAAATTAGATCTCAGTCTTTGAATTTCTTTCGTTGCATCCATCATTGATCTTTCTAAAGTTAAACTATATTCAAAAAGCATCTGTTCATTGGATAGGGATTCTTGAAGTAAAGACTGATTATGTTCTAGCTGTAATTTTAATTTATGTTCCATGTCAGATAATTTTTGCTGGGTATGCATTAGTTCTTTTCTCAGAGCTTCAGTAGAGGCACTAGATTCTATAAGTTTTTCCTTTAATGATACAGTTTCTTCTCTCAATTCATTATCTTTATCTTCATATTTACTGCGAAGTGCAACTAATTCTGTAATTTCCTGTTCTTGTATTTTAATTTCACTTTCCACTATGTTTAATTTCTTCTTCAAATCGCGTACTTCTCTTTTCAATTCTTGACAACTCTTTTCAGTTTCTTTTGAATAATTTTTAAATTCCAGAATTGAAGATTGATTTTTATTATTCAAGTTTTCAAGAGCATTCATCTTATGATTTACTTCATCAATCAGAGTTTTCAGCGTAACATTTTCTTATTGAGTAACTTTCAAATTTTCAATTTTCATTGTGCTAATTTCATCTTTAAGTTTTCTTACATTCATCCCAACATCTTCGAGAATTTCAGAAGCTGTCACTGATAAATAATAAGCTTTATTTTCAAAATCTGATCCTGAAATTAGATCGTTGAGATATAGGAAATTGTCTAACGTATTTACAACACTTGGATGTTGATCGCGATATTTTTTAAGATGATGTTTAATCGTGGCAGCAAAAATAAATGGTGAGCATGAAACAGCAAATGGTACATGAGTAAATCTTAAAATTTTGAAAAAGTTGTTAGGATCATTATTGAATCAAAGAAATTTAAGGAAATCGCGGTCTTCTTCTGATACAGAAATTTGGAGAAGAGCTTTTTCGATATCTGCACAAAATGCAGTATTAAATTTTCTGAAATTAAGAATAATTTCTAATAAATTTGTATTCAAATTAGGGCCACTGTACAGATAATCATTTAATGATTTGTTGTTTTCTTTTTGAAGAAGCGTCGAATACTATTCTAACTTTAGTTGTGGATTTATCATTTCGCAAGACAGGGCGGTGCGGCATGAAATATCCGCTGTTTATAATTTTATTGGGGATTCTTCTACTATGTTATTTAATTCCTGTTCAATTACAATTTCTTTATATTTCTGCAATAATTCTTTATTTTTGTGTAATTTTCTATTCAAGTTAAAAAATCTATCTCTAGCATTATTATAATTGCTATCAAAATCGCTTTTATCACCTTTCCATAACAATTTAGTTTCATAACGGTGCTCAAGGAAATGCAAATTGTCTTCAAATTTTTTATTAATTCTTTATCTAACTCTGAAATGTTTTCTTCTGTATTAATTCCTAAAGCTTCTAACTCCCACAATGATTTTAAATCATTTTCAATAGGTTTCATAACCTGAGTCAATAAGACACCAGCTTGATTACTATCGCTATTTTTCTTTGAGTCAATTGTCCCATAAAGTGAATGTCCAAATAAATTTTCACACACGAATAAGGATTTATTTATTGGATATATTCTACCGTTAATCTGATATATATAATCTGCACCTAATAAAATTTCAACATTATGATTATCAAAATCTTCCCATCTGTCAAGACGAAAATTAGAAAGTTTTCTCTTTATATTGATTGGAAGGGGAGGAATTCGTATCAAAGAATTTGTTATAATTGGGGTGACTAAAGCTTCCACAAATATGCTACGTTTTTTGTCTTTCAAGTGAGTTAGTTTCAACTGAACGACATCATAACATCGTTCTTCGAACTTTTTCGAACCAAAAGTATATACAGTTAAATTTTCATTTCTAATGATTTCAAGTTTTAGTTAAGAAACTAAATTTTCTGTAATGAAGGTACGATGACTAGCAGAGTCAAACAAACAAAGTGCGATTTCGGAATTTTCACCTGTTTCTACTTTTACATGAATAATTTGCAATATAACTTCCTTATTTAGATTATTTATATTAGTATTACAGTGGGATACTGAGGATACAATGCTACTTGTCTGCTCTGAAATTTCTGGTTTTTTATTTTGAGAATTGCAAAGTATTGTATTTTGAAATGTTTTGCCACAAATTTTACAACTTTCATTTGAAAACTTACAAAAGTTGGAAATGTGAAATTTTCTAAAGCACTTAAAACATCTTCCCTCTTTTTTCAACTTTTCTCGCATTTCTGGAACGGTCAGCGACTTACAATTTTCAGTACTATTATGATTACTTTTATTGCAAAAAATGCAGTTATTCTTAACATTTGTTGTTAATGCTGAGGTTGTCGGAACGCTTCTTTTATAAGTGTTAAAATTTTTCTTATTAGGCTCATATTTATTTTCATGAATTGTTTTATCAAAACCATTCAATTGTATAGTGGCTTCACGAGATTCGATTTCTTCTTTTAAAAAATTTATTAATTCAGTTACATCACAATCGGTACATTTAGTGCGCTTTCTATTAAATTCCAGAGCAATATCAGATGGAATAATTTTAAGAATAATTGGACATAATAAATGTCCATATGAACCTGATGCTACACCTAACGAAATCAGATTTCTTATTTGAATTTCGCACTCATCATATAGTTCTCTAAGAGCTTTAATGTTACTTAAATTTCTCACAGGTTTTAAATTAAGTAATTTAGTCATGTGACTGTTAATTACAAGGTCGTTACGAAAACGTTACCAAAACGACTTGTCAATATCTCTATAGCATGAACATAATTTTCTTTAGTCAACGAAAATCCTGCAATAGAATTCGCAGCACTTCCGCCTAAAAGTGACTTTAAATAGGAAAATTTATCAATTGGAGTTAAATGCTCATTGTTATCAATTGAGTTCGAAAATTGACTCCAAAATTCAAGCCATTAACATGGATCACCATAAAACTTAGATATGTTAAGTTTTGGTAGTTTAAACTATATTTTGATTCAAAGTTTTTTGACTTTTTAGTAGAGAACTATTCTTACTACTACTATCACTTTCATTATCTGAAGCATCTTGCTTAGTTTCAGAAGTAACTGCATAACCATTTATAAATTTGGAAATTTTAAATTTCCATTCAATTATATTTTCATTATATGTGTTAAATAAATACACACACTACACAAAATATTCCATAGGCACTGATTATTTTAAAAAACACTTTATTAAAAGAATAACACTCACTAGCAGCTCACTGCTGCATTATCGTCTGCACATTTCTCAAACACAACTTTGGAATAATGATATAAAAAACACTTCACTTCTTTTCACTTTCTGGACACTGAGATTTTTATTATTAGCACGGTATCGTCTGCCTACATGGAATATACCGGCCCCCATTGACATGTTTCACATTCAATAACTCTTTTTTTTACCAAGTACACTAATTACACAAATAAATACAAAAGGTCACTATATATGTTTACTCAAATACAATAATTGAAAGAAAAAACAATATAAAACTCACACACATATATATATATTTATCTTTTATCTTTTTTTTAAGTACTATGGTTTTCAGGCATAGGAAAATACATAATTTACTAATCGATATTCTAAAAATTCCATTCTGAGTTTTTACCTGAACTACGCGAAATTCCTCACCATTACCGTAATATACTTCAATAATTCTGCCTAATGGCCACTTATTGTTTGGTGTGTTTTCCTCTACTAACAACACTAGATCTCCTATTTTTACATTATCCTTTTCAATTCTCCACTTACCAAATCTTACAATTAATTTCAATTATTGATTAAATTAAATAGAACTTTAACTTTAAATTTAATTTTTTAACAATTGATAAATAAACTTTTTAGCCTTTGCTTTAAATATCATTTAAACTTTAGTGCTAAACAGAAATATTAGAAAGGAGATAAAAGTGATAAGAACTGCTAGTATCCTACTGATGTTAAATCCTATCAACCCCCCCCCCCTCTTAACACTTTTTTTCTAAAAATGAGAGGCGACTACAAGAATATTAAAATACACCACTATAGTTTTAATCCTCTTAAGGATAGCCTAACACACTAGTGCATCCTGACGATGTCCATATTTAGAACAAAAAAGGATAACATTTTAAAAAGGACCATTATCTCAACAGCACTTAATCACTGTACACTAATTCCAAATATATTAATAAATCTTTAAAGAAGACACAATAACCGGAAATAAACAATAAAAATTAGCCAAAGTTCCAGCTCAGCCCAATACCCAAAATATTCAAACATAATTATACACAAAATAAAAACTTTTATATAATATTTACAGACATCAAAAAACAACTTTTACCAGGTAGGTAGTCACTTAAAATTACTCTCATACCAACAAGATCCACTCGATCTGGCTCCTAGGTTTTAAAACATATTCAAAGATATTGATATATACCGCTTTTATATACCTTATACACACTTGAAAAAACCCTACATATATTTCAACAAGAACATAGCATGTCAGTATTTTACACTTATTAAACTTTTTCAATATTGTAATATTCATTAAACAATCTTTAAAGTCCATAATAGGAAGAAATTTCAATTCTCATATACATTAATAATATATCTTACACAATTAACTACTTTAAACAATATAAAAATATTATTTTCACATATTGAATAAAAAGATCAAAAATCTTTAATATTCAATTATAAAATTTAAGAATAGTGGAACACCATGATTAAATTCAAAGGTAACCAAATCTCACTTTTACAACATACAAACTTCCCAGCCTGGCATCAACACATGATTCCATCCTCAAAAATAATACTATCCTTCACAGAAGCCAATTCCAAAAAAAAAACAAAATTTCAGCTACAACATCTCCTAAGAATCCGGAGGACACATATAATTAAAATGGTACATAGCATTCATACACCTTTCAGCGCCGTGTACACCCGGCTACCCTTTCACTCTCTTCAAATTTGCCTGGGGCCCTAGGTCTTCATATCTCACTCTCTCGAAAAACACAAAATCACATAGGCAAGAGTTGTAGTACGAATACAGATTACTTGAATTCAGACAATCATAAATAAACCTCAAATAAAAAACTATTGTTTCCATACTTAACATATTAGGGCAGATCAGCCAATGTTGACACCAAGACCATAGAAACTCCTTATTGCCGAGAAATAGTCCACCAGTACAAAAACACTTTCACAAAAATTAGACTCTCCTCACAAGCCTTAAAATTTACACAACTGACTGAATATACTATCACATGATTGTTTCTGTCACTCAGCGAGGAGCAAAGTTAACATCTGAAAATCAATCCCCCTCCACTAAACACAGAAACATTTAGCAAATTTAACATCAGTTTTCAAAACAAAAATTTTCATCCCGAAAAATCTCCATTAAATATCCAAAAATTCAGCCCAAGAATTAAAAACAAGCAATTCCATGAGAGTCCATCACATACTGAACACCGCCAACTAAACCAAGTTTAGCCCATAGGGTTCATTCGCTCTTACACTACAACATGGTTCCCCCAAACTATTGCTCTTATATTCACTGCAGATTGAATTTTATCTGACCAAGTCTAACACATTTAGAAAACTTGACAAGCCAGCTGAAAGATGTTCCTTCCACATTCAGGAGACAATTCTAACAACTTAAAAAAAATGCAATCCTACAGTTGAATCTAACACAAAATATTTAAATACTAGCGAGCTACGCCCGCTAGCTGGGTCACTTTTTCCAAGCGAACCTCGATATTAAGCAGTATATAATAAGCAAAAAAATTCATTTAATAAGCAAGTCTTGGAGTTCGAATCCTCAAGCACAAAAAAAGTAAATTAAAGAGCTATGGTTGTTATGCGCCCATTATCCCGTTAAAAATATGTGATTTCGCACAGTGGGCGCTACGTGCCCACCGTGCAAAGGCGGCCCACCGGCCTACCACCCACCGGCTCTACGCGCCATGGTCGCCATCGTCCCGTTAAAAATATTTGATTTTGCACGGATTGCGCTGCGCGCCCATAAGACATTTCCTCGTATTTTTTGGTTCATCAGAAGCAGACTTTTACGCAGATTCTGAATATGTAATCAGTTTTATCTACTTTAAAAACTGTCTGTATGATGGTTTAAGAAAAAACGCACAAAAAAGTTTCGCTTTTAAAAACTGCAAAAGACTGCTATTAAAAAAAAATAAGTAATTTCATTAATATCACAAACAACATAACTAACAAATAATTTTGGTAGCTCGTTTTCCGTTTGTACTAACAAAAATTAGTATTAATCGCGTAAATCTTAGGTTACACAATATTCGTGTATGCTACCAAAAAGAAAAAGTATGAAAATAAATCATGTTTAACATTTTTTACCAATCAGTTCTTTTACAAAGAACCGAAACGAAAGAAAAAGTCGTTTTCCCGGGAGAAAAAAGAGGTTTTCGGCTGCTTCTTCTTTTAGCCAAAGGGGAAAAGTTCAGGTCGTTCACCGCAAGGTGGCGCAGTGTTCTGCCTCAGAGCTCCGTTTGAGCTCTGTTTGGGAAATTAGACGTTTTCCGTTCCGATTCCCGAACGGTTTTTAATTCATAACTTTTTTAATTTTGGTCCCACGGTCTCGAAAATGCCCGAAATGACTTTCCCGGAATTTTTCGAATCGAAAGACACCTCTCGCGACTCCCAACTCGCCCGCGTTGCGAGCTGTAATCGACTTCAAGCAGACAGACAGACAGACAGAGGCGCACGGATTTAATTAGTATAGACTAGCGAGCTACGCCCGCTAGCTGGGCCACTTTTTCCAAACGAACCTCGGTATTAAGCAGTATATAATAAGCAAAAAAATTCATTTAATAAGCAAGTCTTGGTGTTCGAATCATCAAGCACAAAAAAAGTAAATTAAAGAGCCATGGTCCCGTTAAAAACATGTGATTCCTCACTGTGGGCCACGTGCACTTAAAAAAAAAAGATTATGGATCGGAGCTATGGTCGCTTCGCGCCCATAGTCCCGTTAAAAATATTTGGTTTTGCACGGTGGGCACTACGCGCCCATAAGACATTGTTTCGTATTTTTTAGTTCATCAGAAGCAGATTTTTACGCAGATTCTGAATATGTAATCAGTTTTTTTCTACTTTAAAAACTGCATGATGGTTTAAGAAAAAACGCGCAAAAAAAAAGTTTCGATAGTTCTGTTTTATTTCTAAGTTCAATATTTTAGCGAAAACTACGGTAAATATTCTACGGCAAGTCAGAAAATTGATGCAGAAAAAAACGCAATTAGCGCCGGTAGAAAAAGCGGTTTTCGGCTGTTTCTTCTTTTAGCCAAAGGGGAAAAATTCATGTCCTTCACCGCAAGGTGGCGCAGTGTTCTGCTTCGGAGCTCCGTTTGGGAATTGAGATATTTTTCGTTCCGATGAAAACGGTCTCGAAAATGCCCGAAATGACTTCCCCGGAATTTTTCCAATCGAAAGACACCTCTCGCGACTTCCAACTCGCCCGCGTTGCGAACTGTAATCGGCTTCAAGCAGACAGACAGACAGAGGCGCACGGATTTTATTAGTATAGATGTTCTATGCATTAATATAACAAAAACTTTATTAATTTATTTCCATATCTATTTCAACATTTCACAATTGCTTAAACTCAATACCAAAAATAAAAATTCCGCAAAAAGATCCATCAACTCAATCAAAAAATGGATCAGATCTTCAAAGACTCCTTCATCAAAAGAGTTGAATTTTTAGCCTTACACGTGATCAACTTTCAACTTCCAATTAACAAAAGTCAACTTTAAAAATTATTTCTCAAATTAGCACTGAGCAGGCATGACACTAAACAACTGCAAAAAATCCTTTAACCAAAACTCCATAGCAAAAGTTTCCAAATTCTGATTACACCAAACTTGCTTAAATCATACTCCACTATGACAACTACCTCTCAACCAACAGAAAAACTTCAGCGGGCTTTCGTGGGGTGGTCATACACTATTCACTTAAGATATCCAACGCAGAAGATTCTACATTTCTGTTCACCAGAGAGGGTAAGTAAACAATTTAAATCTTTAAATATACTGATCCCTAGACTATGCTATTATCAAAAGGCATGACAATTGTACTGCCCACAACGGAAAACCTATAACAACAACAGCAAGCTATCCACAGAGAGCTTAATGTATATATTCAATACTTATTCTAATTTAATCTTTCCAATTTGGGTATCTGTGTAGCACCAAGTTTCGGGATCATGCCTTTCATATTTCCCAAAATGGAAAGTACCTATTGCTGTTTTTGTGATTTATATTCAAAAAATATTGCACAATTACAGAAAAACTACATACTAAATCAACTATATTTAAAACAGAAGTAAACAAACATTAATTATTCATTTTATCTGTAAAAATAAATCATATTTAATACATATTTAATTGAACATTTGCATACACATTTAACAGGACAAAAATAAATGTACCAGACTAAACTCGAAAATCCTAACACTTAAAATGGTGGATCTCTTCAATGGCTCTAAAACTCTAAATCAACTCTAAAACTCTAAATCAACACTTAAACTCTAAATCAACTCTAAAACTCTAAATCAACTCTAAAACTCTAAATAAAGAATCTGTAAAACATATTGCAAAAATTAATATTTTTATGAGAACTCAGAAAAAGAAAAGAAATATTTATCTCCGATTATAGATTATATGCACTAAATCAATGACTGGTGTAAAGTAAATAATAAAATTCATCCAGTAAATAAAAAATTCAAATTTATTTAGAATATTGTTACGAATTTTGTAAATAGTTAGTGTTTGTACTGTAAAATAATGTAAATAATCTTATTAAGCTCCATTTCTTTACTAATATTAGTTTTTGTTACTTTGTCTCTGTTATCAAGCAAACTTGTCCATTATTTTCAGTGAATGTCTATGGCAGCTTTGCGAAATATTAGAGATATCGCCAAGTTGGCTTCACTTTTGGCGACTAATTTTGGTCGCCAAATTTGGCGATATATCGCCAAGTTGGCGACAAACTTGGCGATTGTTGGCGATGGTAACCCTTCCCTACTCTATGGTAACCCCCCTATTGATATACTGATACATTGAATGTTGTTCCGTGGATTTTTCGAGATGGTTCTAGAAATTTCCAGCACCTGCTGCGAGCCTATATAAGGAGAGCGATACGAGCTGTTGTGGTTATTATTTACCAGTCAGTCATTGAGTGAACAAGGCATTTGTTAAGCAAGTTTGCTTGAGCTTTATTTACATTGTTTCGAATGTTATTAAGTGTTGAGACGTTGTATAAAGAGTCTCTGGGATCTAAAGCTGTACTTGTACAATAGATTTGAACATTTAGTAATATTTGTGAGTTTTGAAGACTTTGTTGTTCTGGAGATCTGTAAATAAATTATTTTCTACTTTTCTAAGAAACAAGAGTTTGAAGTTGTCTAACCATAAGATCAAAAGAACCCTATATACGCTGTAACATTTGGTGTCAGAAGTCGGGATCTTATGGCGAAAACAAGAACAATGGACGGACAACTGAAAGAACTGTTAGAAGCTATTAATGGAATAAAGGCAGAATTGACGAAAGGCCAAGAAGAGTTGGCGGATAAAATTAACAAAAACGAAGAAAGAATGGAACAGTTGACAAATAAAATTGATAAAGGAAAAGAAGAGTTGGCAGAAAAAATGAATAAAGGCCAAGAAGAGTTGGCGGATAAAATGAATAAAGGCCAAGAAGAGTTGACTGAAGAAATGAGAAGAAGCCAAGAGAGAATGGAAGAATTAAAGGAGGAAGTTAATAAAAGCCAAGAAGAAATGAAGAAAACTTTGAAAGATAAGTTCTCGTCGGTAGAGAGAAGAATAGATTCGGTAGAAGAGAAAATTCAGAATGAAGTTAGTAATGTTGAAGAGAAAATGGAAAGGAAAATGGCGGAAGTAGAAGAGAAAATTCAGAATGAAGTTTGTAACGTTGAAGAGAAAATAGGTGAAGTAGATGAAAAGCTAAATAAAAAAGTACAAGATCTTGAGAAGAAGCTTTCAGCGTCCAGTGGTAGTTATGAAGAATTTAGGAATCCGACTGCTTCTTCCGTGCACATCAAGCTGTCGACATACGACGGAAAGAGTTCCTGGCAAGTTTACAAGACCCAATTCACCATTGTGGCCAAAGCGAACAAATGGAGTGACGAGGTGAAAGCTTGTCAACTGGCAGCGTCTTTGAGAGGAGAAGCCGCCGACGTGCTGCAAACATTGCCCGATATGACGCAACTCAACTTTGACACTCTAAGTTGTGCACTTTAAATGAGATTCGGAGAAAAATTCTTCAAGGATTATACGAGAATACAAATGAAGAGCCGCCATCTAAAATCGAGTGAAACCCTTCAAGAGTTTGCCTCGGAAATTGAACGACTTGCAAATTTAGTATTCATTGACTGTCCAACAAATGTACGGGAAATGCTCTCACTGCAATATTTTGTAGACGGAATAAAAGATCCAGAAGTGCAGAGAGCGGTACGAATGGCAGATGTGCAGGATTTAAAGGCTGCATTACTATATGCCTTAAAGTTGGAAGCAGCTACACAAGCCAGCCGAAGAGATCGTCATTCAGTCCGAGGGTCAATGGTGAACAAAAGCTTAGACACTGAGATCGACTTCTTGAAAGAAATTAGGAAAATAAATCAAGAACTAGAAGTTTTAAAATACGGAAGAACAAGTTCAAGAAGACAGAATCTCACGTGCTGGGGATGCGGTGATACAGGACATCTCCGAAGAAACTGCCCCAAAATCCACGAACGTGAGATGAATTCAGGACCAGAGAATAAAAAGCCCCACCTGAAGATCCTTCAAATATCGAAAATGAGTGGCGGCGATAATGAATTATATGTGATAGGCTTTATTAACGGAATTCAGTGCCGTATGATTGTGGATACGGGAGCCAATGTGACAATAATAAGAGAAGATTTGGCTCAGAAATTGAAATGCAAGCTCATATGGACTCCTCCCTGCGTTGCCTGCAAACTGTGACGGGCGACAAGATAGTCATATATGGAAAGGCCAATTTAATCATCAACTTTGGAGGAACGAAATATTACCATACGGCATATGTGGCTGACATAACAGATCCTTGCTTAATCGGACTAGATTTTCTGAAGAAATTTGGCTTCAAACTTGATTTCAAAAATAACAAAATGATCTCAAAATTTGAAGAAATAAGCCTTTTTGGATTAAATAATGAAATTGAATGTAAACAAACAGTAATAGCCAAAGAAGACATCAATCTAGATCCAAGAACAGAATTTTTAGTTCCAGCTGTAATTAAAAATTAAACTAATTATCGATTTGGCCATATAGATTATCCCGAAGACAATAGTAAAAAAGCAGGAGTGTTGGTGGCTTCATCTATAGTGGACCTCTCGAAGAAGACCATTCCAGTCAGAATTGCTAACATCAGTGATAAGACGAGGACTATCAAAAAAGGAGAGGTGATCGCTTCATGTGCTCCTGTGACGTGCATAAGTCAAAATTCCAATCACTCTCAGAAATCATCAGATAATTTAGTCAAGGATTTGTTACAAAATACAGACTTAAATCCAAAACAGATGGAAGCTGCGGAAATTTAATTAGAGAATTCCAAAGTTTGTTTTCCCAAACATCTGAAGACTTTGTACGAACTAAAATGGCACAACACCGAATTGACACGGGAGATCACTCTCCTATTAAACAGCACCCTAGACGATTACCTTTTGCCAAGCAAGAAGAGGTGCAGAATTTAATTAAGGATATGGAAGAAAATGACGTCATCGAACCATCGACAAGTCCATGGGCGTCTCCCATTGTATTAGTAAGAAAAAAGGATGGTTCTACAAGATTTTGTGTAGACTACCGCCGTCTGAATGACGTCACCAAAAAGGATAGTTACCCTCTGCCAAGGATTGACGACACTCTTGACACACTTGCGGGCAACACTTGGTTCTCGACTTTAGACCTGAAGAGTGGTTACTGGCAAGTAGAGATCCATTCCGACGACCGCGAGAAGACTGCCTTCACAACGGGACAAGGATTATGGCAATTCAAGGTAATGCCTTTTGGTCTATGTAATGCACCTGCAACTTTTGAACGCCTTATGGAAACGGTTCTCCGGGGGTTGTCATATGATGCATGTCTTGTTTATTTAGACGATATCATAATCATAGGAAAATCTTTTGATGAACATCTGAACAACCTCAGGCGGGTGCTACAAAAGTTAAAGGAAGCTAATTTGAAGTTAAGCCCTTCGAAGTGCAGTTTGTTTCGTAATGAAGTCGCCTATCTTGGACACATCATTTCGTCGGAAGGAGTTAGGACTGATCCGGAGAAGATATCGGCCGTGAAAAATTGGAATCGTCCAGCAGATGTTCACCAGCTTCGAAACTTTCTAGGATTATGCACTTATTATAGAAAATTTGTCAAAGGCTTCTCGATGATTGCAAGACCACTTCATAAATTAACAGAAGCCAATCAAAAATTTATGTGGACACAGGAATGCGATGCTGCTTTCGAAAAGCTCAAGGAGGCATTAACATCCACTCCATTTCTGTCATATCCTCAAATCGATAAACAGTTCATACTTGAGACGGATGCAAGTAACGAAAGCATTGGCACTGTACTGTCCCAGGAAATCGACGGCGAGGAGCGTGTTATCGCCTATTTCAGCAAGTGCTTGTCAAAGGCAGAGCGAAACTACTGCGTAACAAGAAAAGAGCTTCTTGCTGTAGTGAAAGCCATAGACCATTTTCATCACTATCTTTACGGTCGAAAATTCCTGATCCGAACTGATCATGCTTCTCTAACTTGGCTATTGAATTTTAAGAACCCTGAAGGCCAGATAGCCAGGTGGATACAAAAGCTTCAAGAGTACGATATGGAGATACGCCATCGAAAAGGCTCATCACATGAAAATGCAGATGCTCTCTCAAGAAGACCCTGCTCAGAGAATTATAGATACTGCGACCGGGTTGAGAAGAAATTTAATGTCAAAGGTCTTATAGTAAGACAAGTTACAACTGGGTCTACATCATCGCAAGATCCCTGGAGTGACGAGAACCTGCGTAAAGATCAACTTGCTGATCCTGAAATTAAGCCAATTCTAGAGCTGAAAGAGGAGTCCAACAGGAAGCCCAGCTGGCAAGACATGGCCCATTACCATCCTACGACTAAACGTTATTGGGCTTTCTGGGATTCCCTACATTTGAAGAATGGTATCTTGTATCGAAAATGGGAGTCTGACGATAGAAAGACATGTAGATGGCAACTACTACTCCCTAAAAGTGCTATTACACGCACATTTGAGGCGTCAAAAAAACGCCGCGTCAAACTCCTCCCACTAGAGTTGGAAGCATGGAACTAACAAGGTATACCTTCTTAGCTCCATAGTTGGAAGCGAGGTTTGCCAGAAACGAGAGCGGAACCCGTTCCACACTCATATATTTATCGCTCTAAACAGGAAGCCAAGCGATTGGCCGTGCCAAGACGATTGCGTACGTACGGCTTAAAGAAATGAGACTTTCTTTTAAACAGATTTACGGCAAAATTGTTATCGTGCACTGCGTAAAACGGACATTTTGTCGAGTTTTATAATAAATAATATAAGCTTAAGATAATAAGCTTAAAGATATGATTTTGAAGCCTGCTGGTTGGGCTTAAAGTAGAAAATACTAATATATACACGAAATTAGAAGATGCAATTTAGACACCTTTTAAAACGGATTTTTTTTTTTTTTTTTTTGCGTTTCTTCGTAGTAAATTTTCACATTTGTAAAAGAAGTCAAAAAAAAAAAAAATAGCAGTTTAATTAGCGCAGTATATTAAAAAAAAAAATTCTTTTTTAAAAAAAAAAGTTTAATCGGAATTCTTACAGTAATTTACGAATTTTTCGATTGATATTTATTTTTTAAGCAGAAATTTTTAGACTTTGTAAAAAGAATCCAGTTTCAAGGTTTTATCTCTGTATAATAAAAATTTTTTCCTTTGCAATTTTTAGCTATACTGGGAGATTTGGATTACAAAATTTGTACTATATATAAACACCAATTTTTATATACAATATAAATAGCTCTATAAATTAAATTTAATAAATAGGATTTTTAAACAAAACTAACTGCTTGTTTCCACAAAGCAGTTGGGGATATATTTTTGTAGTATTTTCCTAAATCAATAAACAAAAATCCATTTAAAGAAGCATACATAGCATTAATATAATACAATAAATCTCAATAAGAAAGAAACTGGTTGCCTTTTTTCCCCCTTGTAATTTGAAAATGAAAATACTTTGTTAGAGGGACTAGAATATCTAATTGAAATTGCTTTATTTCTCTTTAGTTACTTTCATAACTTAGACATTTTCACTTGTTACCAAAGTCCAACATGAATGACTTCTTGAAATTGAGATCACAAATATCCATATATATAACAGATGTAAATTTTTCAATTTTGAGTAAAAAAAGTCCAGGCCAGGATTCGAACCAGGAATGTATTGACTGAAGCTGCCAATGCTCTTCCAACTGAGCCATCCCAGACACAAACACTGGAGGACTATTTTACCCAATTAACCTCAACGAATTACCCAATTAACCTCTTGGAAAATTTACATCTGTTATAATTAATTTACCGATTGAATTATCGTGCTTTTTTTAATTTAATCTATCCTTATATATGTATATATAACACTGACATCTGCCTAACCGAAAAATATCCTAATACATTATTGCTACTAGTAAAAAAGAAAAAAAAAGTAAAAAAAGAATAATTGTTATTACTTTGAGAGCCTTTATTAGTAAAAGAATTTGTTGATATTGCACAAAAAAGAAACCAGAAGGCTGAGTTGGCCACTCCTTCAATTCCAATTTATTCGAACATAATTATTCTTACAACAATATAACTAATGGAAAATTTCACAAAATAACTTGCGCCACCTAGTATGTTGTAACAAGACTGATATAATCTCTGATAAAATTAACTCAACACTTTAAAGAAAATATTCTAAATAATTTATATGATTTAAATAATATATAAAATGCATGTCAGATTCTCAAGTAGTGCAATGGTGCAACTATTTCTTTTTAAAAATGATGAAAATTATTCTACAAGAGAATTTATTCATACTTATCATTAGAAAAAAAAATGATCACAGTAAAATTTATGTTTTACTTATGATTATTTTAACTTTAATTAAACTAAGCTTCTTATAAAAACAGTTTATCAGAAGTTATTTACAACAGTACGGAATATTTTATTTCACTCACCACTAGTAAATGGATTTTCCATCAAGCTAAGTGATTTTTTAGAAGTTTTTTTTTTTTTTTTTAATTTCTTAATCACATTTTACAACTCCATATTAGTATTGCTAATATCTATCCTATACAAGCCCCCCTCCCCCCAGTTTCAGGGAGGTACATTATTCCGCCTTACCTTGATTTAAAAATTTGTATCTTTCTCTTCCGTAAATCAAAAAATTATGCCCATATCGCTTTTTGTATTTAAAAAAAAAAAAAAAAAAAAAAAAAAAAAAAAAAAAAAAAAACTGCTTGCATAACAACCAATCCATTATCATGTTTTGAAAAGGGTCCTGATTTTTAGTTATTAAAAGTAAATATAAGAATCTAAAGAGTATTCTTCAAACTTTGAAATGCTCAGTTAAGAATTTAAAAGGCATACTTTGAATTTCAGCTACAACCTGTTCTTTAAATCTGAGGGAAACTGTGCTGTACCAAACTGTCTTCTGTTTTATATAACTCTTATTTTTATGGGGGAAAAATACAAAAGTGCATTGTGGCAGTGATATTGAATTATATTTAATCATGTAAGTTTTGTCACAATTTTCAATTGCATGCTGAATTTTACTGGTTGTTAAAATTTTCTAGGAATACCCCACTCTTGAATATTTAAATATGTACAGTGGTGATCTGCGGTTCCAAACACCTTTACTACCACACTTCACCTAGGTAGTTAAAAAAAAAAAAAAAAAAAAAAAAAAAAATGTATAAATTACTTTCTACTGTAGCTTGCAAATCCTACTGCATAAAAAGTGAATCACTATTTACATGAAGTCAAATTAAAAAAGCAATTGTAAAATATATTCATGTTTTATATATGGGGGGGAGGGGCAGGGAATAAAATTAATAACAAGCATCAAATCTATCCCCCCCCCCTTGCCCTGTGGGAAGAACAATTAATGTTTGGAACCACTGCTTTAAAGAATAGTTATGGAATAATCCAGATTCTTTTAAATTCATTCAACATTCTGAATGTCGGAATATTAAATATACCATAGAATGACATGACATAGTGATGCAAAATGCAATTATTGCAGAAGAAAGGTATGCACTGAACCTACAATTTATTCTTTAACACAATTAACTTATTGATGAATAAATGATAAAAGTAATATTTTTTCCAACTGAGTGAAAATGTATTTGGTTTGTCATTTGAGCCGAGTCTTGGAGCTTTGATTGCAAAAGTTCTTTCAATTGAGCTATTTGGATAATATCCGAAGCAACAAAACAACTACTACTTATATCACTTATTCACTAATCAGTTAATCATATTAAAAAATAAAGAGTGCATCAACAGTTTATTGGAGTTTCCCTTTTTTTGTATTTTATTTTGTGCAGTATTTTCAAATAACGGACCAGATATAACTAATAGCTGTCCGGACCAATATTGGTATAGGTTCGATTGTTATCCAAGTAGCACAATTAGAGAAGCATTTGCAGTTAAAATCAAAGGTACTTGAATAGAGTAGTAGACTGGACAAATTTTCAGTCAGTTTGAAAAATTGCTTCTCATAAATCTACAGTTTCTTGCAAATACATTTATATGGATGTCTATATAGTTAAAATGTCAAATTTATCTAAAAATTTCCTTTATTCATAATTATAAAGAAAAAAGTAATTATGTTTTAAACTTGAGAATTTATCTCAAATGCCCTTTCAATTAGAATTATGTAAATTAAAATAACTATCCTAAATAATAATAAACACAATATATCTGTTTTAGCTAAATTACTCATATAATGATTCATTTCAAAGAAAGAAACTTATGCTTTTTAAAAGTATATATTCACCTTTTATAGCCATTTATTTTTATGAAAATAATTGATGATCATGTATTCAAGTATATTTACCATTTGTAGTCATTACAGATATACATGGCTATTTTCAAAGAAAGAAGATCATGCTTTTTTAAGAAATGTATATTCATCTTTTGTAGTCATTTACTTTATTTTTAAGTAGACAATTGATGATAATGCATTCAAACATTTTACATATTCATGTGTTAAAAATTGTACATGATGTGGCAGCAAATTATACACTTTCAGACTTTATGCATTTGCATCATATTCATCAAGACATACAGTCTTGCCCACTTAATTGGGTAATGTATAATCGAATATAACTCCTCAGAACCGAATATATCGCCATTGGTTCTATGTTATTTTCCCCCGCTTAAACCGAACATTTTTTGCAAACCTCCCCGCATACTCGAATAACATCTGGTGACCGATGTTTGAAAACAGGCTCAAAAAACACATTTAATCTTGAAGTTTTCTCATCTTTTGTCATTTTCGGTTCATTTATACTGAAAACAATTTTTCAATTATTTCTGCAATGATTTCGATCAGCAGGTGTGTAATGGACAGGTCAAATGATCTCCCTTCCTTTTCCTGCAAATGGGTGAAATAAGTTGGCCAATATGGATTATTTTTACATTTTGTAAGTTTAGACGCTCTTTTGTTAGGAAAATGGCGTTGCTATAAATTCTAAATGTAAAGCTTTAAACCTTTCTGATAAACTGCACTTTTGTTAAATACGAAAACAAAAGTCAGGTAAATAAAGGTTTGAAATATCGCAGACGAAAGTTTCCAATATGAAACGCGATGCAGAAAAAATCCAAAGTGAACAGAGATAAAATGGAAATTAGGATGAAAAGAACTTGAATTGGTCAATGTACGTTGGAAAGGGTTTAGCGAAAAGAGCAAAAGTTTCAATAATAAATGATGTTGTGTTTATTCAAAAAGTATGTACTAACACACAAAAAATGTTTATGTGTTTTTATTTATTTATTTTTTTGCGTAATTTCAATAAACGCGTAACTTCTACGTAAACAAATAACTTTAAACAACATTTTTTTAGTCTGTGTTTATAACGTAAATTAGAAGTAGCCAACTTTTAACCAAATTTCAACAAAGTACATGAAGTGTAATGTAAATCATACAGATGTAGGTATTGATATTAAATTATTACGTACTTTATATTAGTATTTGTATTTATTTTACTAGTTTACGTTATTATATTAACAATTTTACAATGCTGTCAATTAGAGTAGGTGGTTGTTTTACCTTTTTATTATGTATTACATATCTATGTTTCCCCATTTAATAAAATACCCTGTCTAATCGAATATTATTTCTGGAGCCACCAATATTCGTTTAAACGGGGACGACTGTATAAATAATAAAAAAAAAAAAAATCCATAGTATCTCTAGCAGTACTTGCAAGCGCATGCAGATGTTTCACAACTTTCCTATTGGGTAACCATTTTTCACCATGTTGCACAAAATTGGTCACCAATTTATGAAACGGCTTACATTCTCTGGACCATACACCAACATTTAATTTTAAATCTTTTGAAAGTTATAAAAAATGAAAATTACACTTATGAGGGTAAAGTTTCCAGCAAAAAACATCATATTTCTATAAATTAAATAATGGAGGAAATTTATTGAATAACTGCGGAGGAAAGTGGTTGCCCAGTTTGAAAAACATGGTTTCAAAAACAATACGTTTTAAGTTTTACAATACATTTGTGTTTAACAAGCAAAAAAGATTATTTAGAATTGAAATATCATGAAACTACTCTATGGTAAAAATCTACTCTAAAAAGTTTTGTTTTAAAGCTTTGTCTTAAAAAAAATTTTGTTATGATTGCCTAGTTTGATGACAGCATCTAAATATGATCAAGGAAAGAAAAGAACACAGTATTTCATAAAACTTACAATAAGATCCAACAACAAATAATAGCCGTATATTTTCACACACACATAAAAATAAATTTAATATATAAATATATAGGGGGTATGTTAAAAGTTATTCGCAAATTTCATATATGAGGCATTCAGAATCAAAATGGATCAGGTCTATAAAACCTAATCTAGAGACATTTGAATGTAAAATTTGCTAATTGTAAATTTAATTCAAAACTGTAGAAGACAAACAACATTTGCTGCATGCATTTTAAATCGACTACTCATTTCATAATGGAATTTATGAAATTATGATTTACAGAACAGGAATCAGTGTTTAATGAAAAAATGGACTCAGTATTTTTTGGTTCTGAATAACTTATATTCAACAAATTAGGCTTTTGTGCATACATTACTGCACTCTATTCCCTACATAGTTTTATTAAAAAAATAAGGGGGGATATCAGAATGATACAACATAAAACAATCGTTTACAATAAAGTGTATTTCTTATATATTAAATAACACAAACAGAAGTTAATTAAAACAAGATAGTAGGATTAAAAATAATTTTATTAGATTTTGGTTAAAATGAATTGTAATATGATTTACAAACAGTAATAATGATTTCTCTAATATATATATATATATCTTTTTTTTTTTACATTGTTGTTTTATATTTATATAGTTATATTAAATAATTATTAAAATATATTTAGCAGCTCTGTTTTCTTGTCTGCATTTTTGAGTATACAATACAAGTCGTTACTTCTTCCTTGGCCGTCTCCCAGGATTATTATCACTGACTGAGTTTTCTTGGGTCTAAAATGAAAATGATTTATGAGTAGATAGAAATATCAATATTAAACCAAGTAAATGTTATCACCATTGTTTACAAAAAACATAGAATAATGAGAAACATATTAAGCTTTACGCAGCAGCGATTGTTTGGCAGCTTCAGAGCTTCAACCTGCCCTTTTCGCTTATTGATAAGAGTTTTAATAGTAGCTAGCTGAAGAGTGAAAGGACCGCAGAAGGAATGTGCAGTACACATTCCATTTGCATTTCTTTAGTTTTTCTTCTATCATTCCAACAACTCATTAATGGAAGCCAGGTTGACTGGTCCACACTAATATCTGAAATATAAAAGACTCAAGCAGAAGCCAAGTTAAAAAAAATAATAATAAATAAAAAATGAATGACACGGATAAATTTAAAAGGGAAATTGATTAAATGTTAGGCAATGATAAGTGAAAAGGACAGGCTCACAGCTCTGAAGCAACCAAACAACTGGTGCTGCACTGCGTTTAGTATTAGTCTCGATCGGCAGTGGGAGGAAAGGGCAACTGCCACAGAATATGCAGTGTCGCACACAGGTTTTGTAAAGGACTATTTTGCATTTCTTCTAAAATGCTATATACAAAACTAGAGATGAAAAAGTTAATCACATAGCAATTTATGATTACATCATATCACTATTGAGAACTACTTAGATAAACAGATAGTTTTGGACAGGAAAAGTATATTTTAAGTTCGATATATGGCAGGTGCTTATAACAAATAGACAAAATAGAATTTAAAATTTACAAGTTCTCTTAAGCTATTAATTAGATGGAAAAATACCTCTAGGGGAATATCTGTTAGCAAAAGGTATACATGCATATTTACTGATAAAAACAGATTTTATGATGGTCAGACATTATAAGCATTGTAACTTCATTTAAAAATAATTTAAACTTAGCAATTACAGTACATTTATGTAAAAAATTAAAAAAATTCATTTTTTAGTTTAAATAGTTTTAGCAAACAGTCTTATGTTCAAAGAATTAACTACTCTACACAGTGAACCATTGATGATCTGAAAATCTTTTGTTTACTAATAATAAAAATTTAGATATAGTTTGATAAATATTCTTTTCCACAGTTATTAAAGTAACAAATTTCAAATACTTTTTATTAATTTATTTTTTCTTGACAATTTGAAGTCAACATGTTTATTTGATAGATTCAGTAGATAAAAAAAAAAAAAAAAAAAAAAAAAAAAAAAAAATTAAAATGCTGTAACTGGCAACGTGTCTTTGAATACTCTCTTAATTGGCTTCATATTTCGATTTTAATTCTTCAAGATAATCTCCCCAATCAAGAAAAATTTCTTTTACAGCTTGCGCAAAATCTTAAAGATCATTGTGTTATGTTATTAATTGCATTAAATAATCTGCATTATTAAAAAAAAATTAAAATACTTTATACTATACATTGAATCTATTTTACATTTGATCAATTCACATGTCTGAAGTTTTTCCTTTACAGCAACAGATGTGTTCACCAATGTGTACTGATTTTAATCCTATATATAAAAAAAATTACCTAAACCCAGTACATCTAATTGCTGAAATAAGGTGTTAAAAGTAGAAATTATTTATATCCAATTATCTGAAACATGTAAATTGTAAATAAAAAAGAGAAAATGTCATTAAATTTCTTCTAAAAAACAATTTTTTTTTTTTTCTCTGAAGGAAAAAATCTATTGGTTTAAACCTATGTATAAAGAAATTACCTAAACACACTATCTCTAATGTTTATTACTGAAATAAATTGCTAAAAGTAGAAATTATTTATATACAATAATCAAACACAAATTATAAAAAAAATGTCAAATTCCTTCCAAAAAAAAAAAAAAAAAAAAAAAAAAAAAATTCTCAAAAAACTCCAGTTGGTTTAAACTACGTTAAAACCAATTGGTTTAAATCATGCTACAAACACAAACACAATTTAAAATATGTTTAATTATTATCAAAACACAGCTTTATAATCTGACTGTCCTGGAAGAGCCTGAGAACGCCAAGCAGCATAACTGTCATTTAGAGCTTTTCTCACTGACGAAGACCACATAAGCGACGGTTGAAAACATTCTGAACTTTAAAAGTACTGCAAATGTATTTTTAAATTTTATGTTTTATTATGCTCCTTTTAAGTAATTTATATACAGTTACATTATTTCTAATTTTTAAATTAGTAAACAAGGTGAATTCTGCACTGTTTTTATTGTTAACTCCAACATAAATTACGTCAAAAAATCACTACAAAACAGAAAAATGTCAAAAAAATAACGAAAAAAGGAAAATTTTATGTAATAAATGATTGTTGAAAAACATAAATTTCGTCAAATCATAAAAAAATGCACATTTCTTCAAAAAAAAAAAAAAAAAAAAAAAAAAAAAAAAAAAAAAAAAAAAAAAACATGCATTTCATTAAAACATTTGCTAAAAAGAGGAACATTTTGTCAGAAGACTGCTGGAAAAAAAAAAACTGATAAAACGCACATTATGGAATAAAGATCGTGAAAAAATTGTCAGATTTTCGATGAATCGCCAAAAAAAGCACACTTTGACTCTTGAAAACAAAATAGAGTATGTCAGATTTACAAAGAAAAGAATCAAAGATCGCGAAAATATTGTCAAAGGATCACGATAAAAAAATGCAAATGTTATCAAAAGATCACAGTACAAATAAAGCCAGATGACCCCCTAAAAAAATGCAAATTTCGTCAAAAGATCGTAAAACATATGAATTTTGCCAAAATATCATCAGAAAAGGCGAATACTTTTAAAAATATGTTCAAATTCGCAACGAAATGTAAATTTGTAAAAAATGCTAATTTTGTTTTAAAAATCGCAAATTTTATTAGAGAATCGGGGGAAAAAAATGCACATTACATTAAAGGATCACGAAAGAAAAGCATATCTCAACAAAGAATTGTGTAAATAACACAAATTTCGGGGGGAAATGTGATTTTCATCATAAAATCGCAAAAAAACAAATTTTATT
Organism: Maratus speculifer; assembly: GCA_964019185.1. Lineage (NCBI taxonomy): Eukaryota > Metazoa > Arthropoda > Arachnida > Araneae > Salticidae > Maratus > Maratus speculifer. Next base: position 206,771,591 of record OZ025291.1, read on the forward strand.
AAATATCGAAAAAAAAAAAAAAAAAAAAAAAAAAAAAAAAGGTCAAACATTATTAAAACTCTGCAACCTAATAAAAATACAAATTTTGCGAAAAGATCACAGAAAAATCTCTTGTAAGTGCCCCCCCCCCCACACACACACACACTGATTATTTTTTGTCACTTTGGGGAAGGGGGGGTTACAGTATTTAATATATTATATTCATTGATAATACAGCATATATTTTTTTATAATATTTATATACATTCTGAACTACATAACATATCACTGTAAATGAAAATAAAATTCTTACCATATTTATTGCTCAAACTATTCAATTTGATGTTCTTGGTATCAGGAGTGCAAAATATGTACAATCTGGCGATCTAGGATTGGGAAAAAATTTACACATAAATAAACAATTGATTTTGATTTTAACAATGAATTACATAGTTACTCAAGGCAGAAATATTGCCACTAAAATTATAGACCTGTATGTGACCTTTACAAAATTAATCTCAGAATAATATATACTCACACATATATTGAGAAAGTTTCGGAAAGAAAAAATCTCTACTATGGTAAAACAGAATTTATCTAAGTCTATAACCAGACATGATATTTTTCCATGGAAATGCAGAATTCCAGAAGTTTTGGCACTTCATTTTATCAAACCTGGCATCGAGACAAATATGCATTAAAGTTTGATGACATTTTTAATGAGGGTGGAGGGAGGAAGAGGGAGGGGAATAGTGGTGGATGAAGTACGACAAAAAACATAAGTATGAGCTGTGCCAAATTGAGCAAATTTCATCAAATGATCACAGATAAAAACAAAAAATATTTGAAGTGCCACGGAAAAAAGGTGATTTTTATCAAGGAATAACAAAAAATGCAATTTTTGTCTAAGAATGTAAGAATCATGAAAAAATGTGGTTTATGTCAAATGATTGCAGGGAAAAATGGAATTTCTATCAAAGGATTGGGACAAAAATGTCATTTCTGTTAATGGATTGCAGGAAAAAAAATAACATTTCTGTCAAAAACATAATTTTTGAGAAGGATTATGAAAAAGATGCAATTTCCGTTAATGAATTGTGGAAAAAAAAAATTCTTCAAACGATTCTGTAAAACATACAATTATAATAAAAAAAAATCGCGTAAAATGTGCAATTTTTTGCAAAAAGTCGCATAAAAAACACAAATTTCATTGAAAGATCGTTGAAAAAATGTGAATTTTGTGAAAAAATTGCAAATTCCGTTGAAGAAATGTGAAAAAACATAAATATCGACAAACAATCATGAAAGGGGGGGAAAAATTGCAAATTTTGGCAAAAGATAGTGAAAATATGCAAATTACGTCAAATGATTGTAGAAAATAAAGCAAATTTTGGCAAAAAATCGTATGAAAGACCTGAAATTTTGTTGGAGAATTGAAAAAAAAAGAAAAAACACCAATTCTGTTAAAAAATGAGAATTTCATCAAAACTATGTACTCTGCTTATAATTTAGCCAAATACCAAGTATGCTGACTACTGAGTAAATAAACGATCACTCAGTATGGCCCTACAAATTTCATCAGAAGTCCATTAGTCCATAAAAGTTCAGCTTTTTCTTTGCTGTGCCAGTAACATGTCTGTATAACATATCATAAAAGTTTGAGGAAATTTTTATATGGATTGGGGGTAATGTTGGGAGTAAAAACATTTTAATGCATCTCTGCATAGTATTTAATATATGTACATTATTGTTTTGAATTATTTTAACTTTTTTTTTTTAATCATTTTTAACAATATCATGTATTTATTGAATGTACATTAAAAAACTGAATGCAATCGGCAATTTATATTGATAAACAAAATTTGCAATTGACAAACCATTTCTGTAATCTATATATCTGGCACAGATAATATGCAAATACTAACGACTTTATTGAAAATGAACCTACTTGTAAAGTAGCGGCTAAAAATGACAAGCTACTTTACAAAAATTGTCACTTCTTCACTACTTTCACATTTTGCCGAATTATTCCATTTATGTAAAACTCATAACGTAAGCAAGGCCAATGAAAAATTTATAAAAGTAACACACAAGAAAATACAGTATGTTTTGGTTAATTGGGTGCCAATGTTAAATATCTATATATGTTCTAGATAAATACATATATGCGATATACACATACTTATATGTATACATATTTATATATATACATGTATATATAACATCAGGCACCTGTCTAACAGATCTATATATAACAGGGCTGTCTACCCATCTACCCACCCCAAAAAACCCTTTAACATAGGGGTGCAAAACCTTTTGAAGAGAAGGGCCACTTACAAATATGTCTGGGTAGTTGAGGGCCACATTAATAACACAGAGATAATTCGATTTCGAGGAGTTGATCTGAGGCCCACAATAATTGGATTTAAAAATATAGTTTCATAGGAAAGTGTGTGTGTGTGGGGGGGGGGAGGGTTACCCCTTTAAATTTGCTTACCCAATCAAAATATCTAATTCAGTTGGTAAGGATATACCAGCAGTTTTTACTTTTATGTATAACAGATAAAGCAAGGTTTATTTTCATGATGTAAAAATGTTCTTTGACTTTATTCAGGAGAGGAAATTTTGTTTTATTAAAAGTGGTAAAAAACAAGCATAAATGGCTGGTGGGAAAAAAATGTGAAATTTATGAATTATGGAGTGAGAAGCAGCCGATCAACAAGATTTTTCTGCGCCTGATCAACGAAATTCCTGATTTTTTGTGTCTGATCAATGAAATGTATAATTCTTCCACGCCTGATTGACCATATTTGTGCTTTTTATAAAACCAGTAGACAAAATTCGCAATTTTTATGAAGCCAATCAAGAAAATTCATGATTTTTCCATGCCTGATCAACAAAATTGGCAAATTTTACAAAATTGATCGAGAAAATTCATGATTTTTATGAAGCAGATTGATGAAATTCATGATTTTTTAAAAGCAGATTAACAAAATTTGCGATTTTCCCTCACATGATCGACAAAATTCTCGATATTTTATCCGATCGGGTATATTTTCGATTTTTCAGCACCTGATCAACGAAATTCGTGATTTTTCTTCTCATGATCGACAAATTTGTGATTATTATGAACCTGATAGACTAAAATTGTGATTTTTCTTCACAAGATCAAAGAAATTCATGATTTTATTGCACCTGATCAATAATGTTCGTGATTTTTCGAGCCTAATCGACAAATGTTGTGATTTTTATGAAACCGGTCGAGAAAATTCACGAACTTTCTGTGACTGAACAGCTAAACCCGCGATATTTACGAAGCTGATCGGCGAAATTCGTGCTTTTTACGAAAACGATCGACAAAATTCGTGCTTTTTACGAAGTCGATTGATGAAATTTGCAATTTTTAAAAAGCCGATCTATGAATTTCACAATTTTTACAAAGCCTATCGACAAAAAGTTTCGTTGATAGATTTTTACAAAATTTATCAACGAAACTTGCTATTTTTTCGCGCCTGATCGACATAAATATTCGATTTTTTCGTACCTGATCAACAAAATTAAAGATTTTTAGGAAGTCGATCGATGAAATATGTGATGTTTCCGAACTTGATCAACAAAATTTACGGTTTTTACGAAGCCGATTGACGAAATTCACGATTTTTACAAAACTGATCAATAAAATTCACAATTTTCCTTCGAACGATCGACGAAATTTGCTACTTTTACAAAGTCTATCAACGAAATTCACGAATATCTTTCGTTCAAGATTGCCGAAATTCCCGATTTTTCAGCGCCTGATTGACGAAATTTGCAATTTCTACGAAATCTGCAGTTTTTTCTTCGCATGATCGGTAAATTTCGTGATTTTTTCACTTCTGATCGGCGAAATTTGCAATTTTATTAAGAGTCTGATTGACGTAATTTGCAATATTTCCACATGTGATCAAGAAAATGAGCAATATTATTGTCTTCGAACAATGAAATTTGTAATTTTTTAGAATCCGATCAATAAAACTTCGGTGTCCGATCGAAGAAATGTGCGCTTTTTCCACCATTAATTCACGAAATACACATTTTTCTGCACCCGATCAACAAAATTCACGATTCAAGATGAAACTCGCGATTTTTTTTCTCTTGATAAACTGATGAAATTCACGATTGTTTCACAGCCGATCAACGAAGTTTTCAGTTTTTCCGCGCCTTATCGGTAAATTCACGATTTTATCTTGTCTGATCAACGAAATTCGCGCTTTCTTCATGCGAAAAACCGAGAAAACATACTACTTATCTTTGCACCCAGTGAATTTAATTTACAATTTTTTGAAGCGTCATTAACAAAACTGACGAATTTTCCTTACATGATCAACGAAATGTGCGTTTTTTCGCCTCCGACTGACAAAATTTGCGATTTTTCCATGCCTGATCGACAAGACTCGCGATTTTTCCGTGCCCTTTCATGAAAATTTGCTATTTTTTACTGAGCGTCATCGACAAAATTCGCTTTTTTTCGCACTTGACCAATGAAATTCGCGATTTTTCTGTGCCGATCAACAAAATTTGCGTATCTAATGTGATGAAATTTTATATTTTCCAGTAGTAAGTTGACGATTTTTTCCTGCAACATATGCATAAAAATTGCATTTTTTTCCAGTTGTAAAATGACGAAACTCGCGGGCCACACGCTAACCCTTCGAGGGCCACTTTTGGCCCGCGGGCCACAGGTTGTACATCCCTACTTTAAAACACTTAATGAAATCAAAAACAACCCACATAAAAGCGGGTTTTTTGCTGTACATTTTCCATTTATTTTTAATTGCAATTTATTAGTTATGATTTTGTTACACATGTAAGATGAAAAATTAATTAAATTATAGTTTTCAGATATCTTTGTATAAAAAAGTAAAAATGATTTGAAAGAACAAAACCCAAGCTTTGCCAAATTAAAATTATCCAAATAACTTGCATTTTTAATTCTTTTAATTATAGGTAAATTGACTACAATTTATCATTCATTATATTATATATCATTCATTAAAGTCCGTATAATTTATATAAAAAATTATAACAGTTGTTTAAAAATATGTAACCATATTTAATGTATGAATGTTTCTTAAAATGAAGAATATAAACATGAAATAAGGAAAATTATGAATTTTTACTCATACAAGACAATTTTTAATCAGATAAATTAAAAACAGAAATCAAACAAATAAGGAATTGTAATATTTAAAAATTTATATACTTCTTTTTCTAAATAGATAATTGAAACAATTTTTGCATCAATTTTTAAATACAATAAACAAAAATAAAACAACTAAAGTTTACATTATGCAACCAGTTAAGTGGGTTTTTAAGAAAAATCCTTGCTTTTTTTTCTTATGTTCAAATTAATTAACCATATTTTTTTTTCTTTATTAAAAACTCAGAGAAAAAAAGAGAAGGAAATTTTAAATTAATTAATAATAATTGCTAGGAAAGAGGTGCACATGCAGGGATAAGAAGAAATTGAATTCTTTAGAGGAATATTCACAAAATGTTTAACCTGAACACATAAATCACAAAACTTTTCAATTTAAATACAGGACCCTTACTGAACTTTTTCACTATCTGTCCGATCGTCAATCTGAAAGTTTTATAAACTAAATCCTTAAGTGGAATCTGTCCTGTCATTTTTATATATATGTAAACTGAAAATACACATGTTACATAACACTTTCACGATATTCTGAAAAAAAGTCTGACGAGATCGCTAAGAAGAATATTTATAAGACTTTTTTCCTTTCGTTTTTTAATTTATTTTAAGCAATTGACTGGCAAATAATAAAAAATAAAACAGACATTTGGATAACAATGAATATTCATTTGCAGGAAATATTTTTATTTTACGTTTAAGATCGGATAATGTACCACGCTTAAAAGTAATTTTAAAACCATGTCATAAAACTAAATAGTTACAGAACGTTTAAATTAAAAACTAACAAGAAAACCAAACATTCAATTTTTACCATTAAAACAAAATTAAGCTACCGTATAGCGCAGATCAGATCGGCACAGATAATGTAAACAGTTTGGCGAAAAATTTTTGAAATAGCGCCAAAATGTAGTGAACGTATGTGAAATATCATTAATAACATCAATGAAATGCTTTTAACAAACGGAATAATGATACAAAGTAATTAACAGTTATTGAATTTAATGATTGTATAAAAGATAATTCAGAATAAAAGGTAGGAAAAATATATAAATACAAAATATTACACTTACCTGCAGTAAATAGAGAAGCAGCTTTAATTATAATTTAAAACTTGTACCACGGCAATATGCAATTAACAGGGCGTATTTATTCAATACGGTTCCCTTGTTTAACCTACAAGATAAGTTTATAACTAATTAATAAACTTATATTCTATGATATTTGCAGCTGCAACCAGTATAAGTGAGCGGCCATTTTGTGGTGGTATTTTCGCTTGAGACGGGAGTCCAGCTGATGACGTCAACTTCCTTACGCATTTGATTGGCTGTTGCAGGCAAGTCGCCTGGTTTCCACGCGTCAAAATCGCTCGGAAGCTAGCGAGACGCGTGGTTTCGAGGCGACTCGCCTGGTCCCATAGGATTACATGGAGACGCCTGGAATTTGACGCTTGAAACTTATCACGTGTAATAGCAACTTTAGTCGAGAATTTCTATGGTCCTTCAAGAACTGCATGGTAGTCCCACAGGAGGTCATTTTGGTGTAATGAAGACCCTGCAAAAGGTTCGAGAGCGTTTCTACTGGAATAATGTTCGCAGTGACGTGGAGAAGTGGTGTCGAACTTGTGACACCTGTGTAGCACGTAAAGGTCCAAAGAGGCGCACCTGTGGACGATTGCAACGTTATAATGTAGGAGCTCCTTTCGAACGAATTGCTCTAGACATCCTGGGTCCACTTCCTAGAACATCTGATGGCAATAAGTACATCCTCGTTGTCATGGACTACTTCACTAAGTGGCCTGAAGCCTACGCCATTCCTAATCAAGAGGCGGTAACCGTAGCAGACATACTGATGCAACACTGGGTTTCCAGATACGGAGTTCCTCTTCAAATCCATTCCGATCAAGGAAGAAATTTTGATTCGGCTGTGTTCAAGGAAATGTGTGAACTACTCGGCATGGACAAAACTCGAACAACACCTCTACACCCTCAATCGGACGGCATGGTGGAGCGTTTCAATCGTACCATCCTAAATAGCCTCTCTCTCCTGGTGTCTAGAGACCAACAGGACTGGGACAAGAAATTGCCTCTTTTCCTGCTTGCCTGCAGGAGTGCCACTCATGCGGCCACTGGTTACTCCCCTTCTCAAATGCTCTTTGGTCGTGATCTTCCTCTGCCTGCGGATCTTTTGTTTGGCCGTCCTCCTGACGCTCCTTTGTCGCCTGAAGAATACGTGGATGGACTCCAGGCAAGGATTGAGGAGGTTCATTGTCTAGCGAGGAACCGAATCGGACTGGCATCAGAAAAGATAAAGACACGGCACGACACAAAGGCAACTGGACATGAGTTCAACGAAGGTGACAAAGTTTGGTTGTGGAATCCCATACGTCGTAAGGGACTGTCGCCAAAATTACAAAGAAACTGGGACGGTCCTTACACAGTCGTCAACAGGCTGAATGACGTCGTCGTACGCATACAAAAATCGCCACACGCCAAACCCAAGGTCGTACACTATAACCGGCTAGCCCCTTATTTTGGCCAAAGTGATTAGAAATTCGAAACTTGAATTTCAGACCATGGTCATGAAAGTCACTTTTTGTAAATATGTAAATAGTAATTAGTTCTTATTTATGTAAATTTTATTATTATTGTTATTATTATTTATTTATTTATTTATTTGTTTATTTATTTTAAGTGTTTTCCTCTAACTCAGGGATTGCACTGCCCGGGACGTGCAGTCTTTGAGGAGGGGTAGTGTTACGAATTCTGTAAATAGTTAGTGTTTGTACTGTAAAATAATGTAAATAATCTTATTAAGCTCCATTTCTTTACTAATATTAGTTTTTGTTACTTTGTCTCTGTTATCAAGCAAACTTGTCCATTATTTTCAGTGAATGTCTATGGCAGCTTTGCGAAATATTAGAGATATCGCCAAGTTGGCTTCACTTTTGGCGACTAATTTTGGTCGCCAAATTTGGCGATATATCGCCAAGTTGGCGACAAACTTGGCGATTGTTGGCGATGGTAACCCTTCCCTACTCTATGGTAGCCCCCCCTATTGATATACTGATACATTGAATGTTGTTCCGTGGATTTTTCGAGATGGTTCTAGAAATTTCCAGCACCTGCTGCGAGCCTATATAAGGAGAGCGATACGAGCTGTTGTGGTTATTATTTACCAGTCAGTCATTGAGTGAACAAGGCATTTGTTAAGCAAGTTTGCTTGAGCTTTATTTACATTGTTTCGAATGTTATTAAGTGTTGAGACGTTGTATAAAGAGTCTCTGGGATCTAAAGCTGTACTTGTACAATAGATTTGAACAGTAATTTTTGAATATTTAGTAATATTTGTGAGTTTTGAAGACTTTGTTGTTCTGAAGATCTGTAAATAAATTATTTTCTACTTTTCTAAGAAACAAGAGTTTGAAGTTGTCTAACCATAAGATCAAAAGAACCCTATATACGCTGTAACAATATTTTGTACTTAATATGCCAAAATTTTCGTGAGATCATGTTTCCTTAAATCTAACACTAATAATCAAGAAACCTTCCATACTGAAAAAAATATACTTGATTTTTTAAAACACAATATGCTAAACTTTAAGATTATATATACAGGGTGTTTCGCTACCAGACCGACAAACTTTGAGGGATGATAGTACACATGAAGACAAACATTATTAAATAGGAAACCATGGGGCGCAAACGTCTTCTGTAGGAGCTAGGGGCCATTAAAGTTTAGGGTCCAAATTTTAAAATGATGATAGAAAACGGAAAAAAGGGTCGATTTGTTTGCGATTTTCACTAAAATCATTCTTTTTATTACGATTTCTTTAGAAAAAAAATTTAAAGGTTACTTTCAAAAATTATCGATAGAGGGCGCTTTAGACTTTAGAGTAACGAACAACTACTTTTTATCGTTATTTTGTGCATGTGGTTGAAATTATTCTAAAGTTTAGACTTTAACTTAAATTTTAAGCCCATAATCGGAAACATTGGGATCGGTTAACTGGCGAAAATTTAACTGTGAACAGAGGGGGAAATTTTAAATGCTCATAAATATTGGACAAACAAATCGATTTTGTTCCGGTTTGCGTGTAAGACATTCCCTTGGTAATTATTTTATTCAAAATGACGTACAGCATTGGTGTCCCCATTTTTTGATAGAGGGCGCTTTCGACACATCTCCGAAATTTCAATGGCATTACTCCTGTATGTTTTACTACCAAATCAAGATACTTCCAGGAAGTGTTAGGGATGCAAAGATGACTCGGAATCGTACTATAATGTAACGTCGAAAATGCCTTTTTTACGAGTTAAGGTTAAAAGAAGCAGAGAAAAAAGCAACTTGATAATTCTACAACACGTTCTGTCGGAACTTCTGGTAAAAGCACATGTTTCTCTTTCGTTGCACCACTCTATAGCACGATGGAGCTCCTCCACATTTTACCAATGATGTTCGCAGACACCCCAACATAACATATGGACAGCGGTGGATAGGTAGTGGTGGCTCGGCTCGTTGGCCTGCCAGATCGTCGCACCTACTTCATTTTATCAATTACTTTTTTTTTACCTACCTTTATTTTATTAGTGTATAATTTTTCTGTATTTTTTTAAATGAACGTTGCTGGATGGGGCTAGTCGAGCTCAAACCAATTGGTAGCCCCCCCCCCTCCACCTGGCTCAATCTTAATCTGAATCTGTATGGACTTCTTCTGCTGGGGTCAAATGAAAAGTTGAATGTATGAGATTCCCGTACCGTCAGTGGAAGACCTCTCTCTCAGCTCGAATTTCTGTATCTGCCAGAAAGCTGTCCGAGATGCCAGGAATTTTTCAAAGTGAGAGGAATTGCATGCATCGCTGCTGTCAAGCATGCCCGACTACTTCTGGTCGTAATTTAGGACACCTTTTGTAGTAAAACCCTTAACTAAATTGTTTTCTTCCACATTAACGTGTTGCTGTTTCACTACCTGTTACTGTTGCTTTTTTCTCTGCTTCTTTTAACCACAACTCGCTAAAAAGGCATTTTCAACGTTACATTCCTATGTGATTCCGAGTCGCTTTGCATCCCTAACACTTCCTGTTAGTATGTTGGTCTGGTAGTTAAACACCTAGAAGTAATGCCATTGAAATTTAGGAGATGTGTCGAAAGCGCCCTCTATCAAAAAATGGGGACACCAATACTGTACGTCATTTTGAATAAAATAATTACCAAGGGAATGACTTACACGCAAACCGCAACAAAATCGATTTGTTTGTCCAATATTTCTGAGTGTTTAAAATTTCCCCCTCTGTTCACAGTTAAATTTTTGCTAGTTAACCGATCCCAATTTTTCCGATTATGGGCTTAAAATTTAAGTTAAAGTCTAAACTTTAGAATAATTTCAACCACATGCACAAAATAACGGTAAAAAGTAGTTGTGCGTTACTCTAAAGTCTAAAGCGCCCTCTATCGATAATTTTTGAAAGTAACCTTTAAAATTTTTTTCTAAAGAAATCGCAATAAAAAGAATGATTTTAGTGAAAACCGCAAACAAATCGACCCTTTTTTCCGTTTTCTATCATCATTTGAAAATTTGGACCCTAAACTTTAATGGCCCCTAGCTGCTACAGAAGACGTTTGCGCCCCATGGTTTCCTATTTAATAATGTTTGTCTTCATGTGTACTATCATCCCTCAAAGTTTGTCGGTCTGGTAGCGAAACACCCTGTATATAAAAATACCAAACTTTTAAACTAAAAAGAATAGGACATAAACTCCAGGAAATCAGCAAGATCAAGTAAACCTCTAGAGCCATGTCACAAAACAAAATTTAAAATACTAAATTACTCAAAAATATCTATAAACTTCCATTAATAATTCATAAATTTCCGCCCGTAGACAGCACCAAAAACTGATTTCCTACCATTTAAGCACCTTATAAGTTTTTTAAAAACTTTAAATTTATTAAAAATTTTAAATATATAAAAGACTCTATTAAAACATTACACACTTTATTCAAAGTTCAAATATACTCTCAAATCTTATATTTTTCAAAAATCCTCAAATGAAGGCCTGTTAATTGAAATATATATATATATATATAGAGAGAGAGAGAGATGTAACAATTTTTAACTTCATTATACTGTACAGAGTTTCCCCCAGGTTTAAAAAGGGGCAGAGCGCTACTGTTCTGAAAAGGGCACTTTTTACATTCTTCAGGGCACTTTTTTGATTTTTAAGGGTACCTTTATAGTTGAATCTAAAATCTAGCGGTTCAAAAAAATCGTAAAAGAACAAATTTTGTCAAAAATTGAAAAAAAAAGAAAAAAAATTGTTAAAAGATCGCGAAAAAACGGTCAGTTTTGTTAAAAGATCGCCAAAACAACAGATTTTGTTAAAAGATCGCAAAAAACGGCAGATTTTGCTAAAAAATCACGAAAAAACGACAAATTTCGTGAAAGATCGCGAAAAAACGGCAAATTTTGTTAAAAGATCGCGAAAAAACGGCCGATTTTGTTAAAAGATTGTTAAGGGGCAAGCCTAATTTATTAAAAGAGACTTTTTTTTTTTTTTTTTTTTAAGAATACTTTTAGGATTTACATTTAGAAAGTTTTGGACAGTCTAAAAAGGATTGTAACAGGGGGTTAGGGGGGGGGAAGGAGTAGGTCGCCCTGCGCGCGGAAATTTAGGGGGTCCAAATTTATACTACAAACATTATTTTTGGACTATCAAAATAATAAATTGGGAGGGGGGGAAGGACTCAAATACTAATACCCCCGGGTGTAATTTCCTTTTCACACGCCTGATTGTGAAGCAGGAAAATCCGCTTTTTGAGCATTAAAAGCACAATTTTCAAGCAAGAAAATTAGTTTTTAGAACAGAAAAATTCACTTCTGGCATTAACTTTTTTTGTGTGTCTGTGTCTCTTTGACGAAATTTGCATTTTTTCGCGATTTTTTTATGAAATCTGCAGTTTTTTCGGGATATTTTGACAAATTTTGCGTTTTTTCGCGAGCTCTCAACAAAATTAACCGTTTTTCGCAAATTTTATGGCAAAATTTTCTGTTTTATTGCAATTTTCGGACGAAATTTGCCATTTTTTCGCAAATCTTTAGACAAAATCTGCCGTTTTATCGCGATTTTTGGACGAAATTTGTCGTTTATTTACTATCTTTTGAGGAAATCTGCCGTTTTTACGGGATTTTATGACGAAATTAGCCATTTTTGTGAATTTTGCCGAAAATTAGTCGTTATTTCGCGATTTTTTTAGTGAAATGTGACTTTTTTTCGCAATTTTTTGACGAAATTACACGTCCTGTGGGACGCGTAAGAACTTTTTTTCTTTTCATCGCCGATTTTTTACATAATTTACGCGTTATAGCGTGTCCGAATCATCGCAGAATGGCTGCGTTTTTTCAAGTGTAGGGCAAGAAGAGCGCTATTTTTTTTTTTTTTTTTAATGAGCGGCAAGAGGGGCGATAGTTTTTGGATGAGGGGCAAGAGGGGCGCTATTTTTTAAACTAAAGGGCAGGAGGGGCGGAGCGCCCTCTGAAACCCTCTGGGGGAAACTCTGATTATACTTAAACTTCAAAATTAAATTTAACAGTTTAAATTTAAAAATATAGCAAAACTATTAAGATTTTAACACTTCATTTTTAATAAGTATCTCTATATAATATTTTTCACATAAACTACTTAAAAATTTATACATTTAATGATTTTCTATTAAACTAAAGAAAATCATTTCATTTTCAATAAAAAGAATTTTAAAAATTTCACTTTTACTGCAGAAGTCCTCCATCACATCACACAAAGTACCAGAACCGGTAGTTCTGTCGAGAAAATATGCAAAAACATCATGGCCAAGTAGATTCCCAGTTTATAAGAGCTCTTGAAGGTATGCAAGATACAGTCTGTCACAACTAAGTCCATGATTCCTTGGAACAAAAGCTCATTCATAAACTCATTTCATGCACTGTAAATCACAGTTCATGATCGAAACAAAAACTCATCAGGATGAAGTCCTTTCAGGCACCATAAGGCATCACAGCAAAAAGTCCAGCTGGGCAAAGTCGTCATAGGCTATGTAGAGCACAGTTCAAGAAAAACAAAGCTGAAAGGTTCTTGTGAGCATTCAGGGCAATCAAACTTTCATACTGCCCACGCACTTCACTTGCTGCACCATGACATTCACGACAAAAATGCATAAACTCCAATGTTTGGTGCGCAGACCATACTCAGGTATTATCGTCGTTCTTCACACTAATAAAATAAAACCAGCACTGTCTCTCTAGAGGCGAGAAACATTTTTAAAAATCAGCACAGTTTCTCTTATCATATCCCACGAAAACAGACTGAAAACGTTATTCTCTCAATATGCAAAAAGTCCACTGAATATACAAAAAGCCAACTTATTTGTCCATATCTTAATCACACAATAATTTAAACAGTTCATCTTCAGATTTAACCAACATATGACTTCTTTAATTTTAATTGGCAAAGTCGTTTCAAAGAAAATTTTCACGAAATATGAAGAGCAGCATCTAAACTTCTGACTGCTACCAAAAAGCATAGTTCCAAAAAAAAAATTTCCAGCGATCGGTATCAAAAAAATTTTTGTCAAAATATTCATTAACTCTTAAAACAATATCTTCTTAAACGCAACACTTCCATTATTTGAGTACAACACTTCACTAATTTAAGCAGAATATTATTCGACGAACCTCACAATGAAAGTTTCAGAAAACACCTTTATAAAACTTAATATCACATCAGCACATAGTTAATTCGAAGATTATTTACTCACATTAATAATTATTTTTACCTCCTTGCGAGACGGACCGTGTAAAATAAATACACACACTACACAAAATATTCCATAGGCACTGATTATATTAAACAAGTTGGAAATTGCACGTGAAGCGTAGCAAATGAGGTGCTTTCGTACGATAACGCAGTTTTAAAAATATTACTCTCATATATCAATCTCATAAAATTGTAAATAGTGAATTACAATTAAAACGCTCATCAAACAATGTTCTCCCTATACCATTATGTAATGGAATACATTTGTGTGGCCTTGTAAATCAATAACAAATGTTTTGTGCGCCACAAAATATGTAAAATGTATATTATAACATGTACTTTATAGTTGCATATAAATTTTATTAGGTTGGAATGAGTGTAACACCATTAAAATGAATGTGAAACATTTTCCCCATTGACCGTAATATAACGGAATACTTTTGATTGTCCCTGTAATTGATCAATGCATCCGATTTTCATAAAATTTGAAATAACTCGACAAAATTATGTAATAATTATGCATTTTAAATTTCAAACGCATAAAGTACATTTGAAACTTTTTCCCCATTGACCATAATGTAATTAAATACTTTTGATTGCCCCTGTAATTGATCTATGCACCCGATTATCAAAAAAATTGAAATAAGTCGACAAAATTATGTAATAATTATGTATTTTAAATTTCAAACGATTAAAATGTATTTGAAACTTTTTTTCCCCATTGACCGTAATGTAATGGAATACTTTTGATTGCCCCTATAATTGATCTATGCATCCGATTTTCATAAAATTTGAAATGACTCGACAAAATTATGTAATAACTATGTATTTTAAATTTCAAAAGATTCGGTTGGGTAGTTTTTGCTTTATTATATGCGGACAGACGGACGGACTGAACGACCACTATAGGTGCTACGTATTTACATAATTACGAACGCACCTAAAAACACTTTATTAAAAGAATAACACTCACTAGCAGCTACTGCTGCATTATCGTCTGCACATTTCTCAAACACAACTTTGGAATAATAATTATAAAAAAACACTTCACTTCCTTTCACTTTCTGGACACTGAGATTTTAATTATAGGTAGCACGGTATCGTCTGCCTACATGGAACAATATGTTTCGGACTTTTCAATTTCCTTTTCAAATTCAGCATCAGGAACCAATAGTTCTATCTCAGAATTTAACGATTTTAACGTTTTCAATTTATCATTTAACTGCTGCATTAAAATATTTAACTGCGTTTTCTTATTTTCAATTTCTAAAGTTTGTGTATCGTCTAATAAATCTTTAATCTTATCAAATATTTTCGTAACTTGAGTACGAATAACTGCTCTTTTTTTCTTTAGCAGTTCAAGATCCATAGTAAATTCAATCTATTTTATTCAAATAATAAATAATTCATTTCAAATAATTTATTTCAAATAATTAAATTTTAAGTACTTACCTCATTCTTTCGTTGATCAGTAATATTCAAATTCATCCGACATCAATTATATCATCAAATCCTGTCGGGGACGCCAAAAAAACGATGCATAACATCATTATATCTAAGATTGCAGGCTAAATTCATTCGAATAAAGTCTGCATTGTCGAATAAAGTTCGAATCAAAATATAAGTTTGTAAGTATTAAATTCTAATGACGCAGTGAATCTTATTTAAAGCAATTAAATTAACTTCAGATTAAAAAAGATATATACATATTTATTTTCAAAAATTAATTATTACTCTCATTGAGAGTTCAATTTTTAGCGAACGAGTCGGTTCCAAAAATCATTCTACTACTGAGAATAAAAATCGTCTGACAAAATAAAAACAAAAAAATTTCGTTGCCAACAGCAACCAAGTAACAAAAATTGGTTTTCGAAACCAAGGAGGCATTCGCAACATCTGCAAACGAAAACATATCCAGCCGTTTAAAAAAATCAAAAACACATTTATTCCGCAGAAACAAGAACCCCCAAAAAAGTAACTAAAATTGCCAAAATACAAAAACAAAACTTTTATTTAATATTTACATTAAGTTACAGTTACAGCGCGCAAGTGTAGATGCCATGAAATAATCAAACAAAATCGCTGAAGACATGACATGCATTCCGATTGTGTGGATGACACAAATAGTCATTTTTTAACGAAAATTTAATCATCTGTTCAACAAGATTTTATACGGTAAAAAATAAAAATAAAGAAATATGGGTTTAAACCAGTTTGAATTGATAGGCGTGTCAAAGCACGTGGACTTAATGTAGTGTATTTTAGGGTTACATTTTTGGTGTCACCTTAAGACATTACACTTCCACTCTATTAATATCTCTTTACTCTATGTATTGACCCATCAATAAAAAGGTTTAGGGATGACCCTATTTCAAGATGCCAATCGTTCATTAGTGAAAAGCACATAAATAGAAATTAAGCAGCATGGGAGTAGAAGAGTCAGATTAGATCAGCAGTTTCAAGTAATATCAAATATGTGTGATTGAGTGTTTAGTTTGGTTTTGCTTTGAGTCTTATAGTACCTATGGCTTTCGTCTCGAATGATCCATTACACACAGAGACAACGACAATCCAGAACTATTTTTATTTTGCATATCCATTGCATATTTATTACACTAAAGGGACAATACACCATCCATGTCTTACCTTGGATTCGAACTTGAACCCTTTGGGGTGGCAGTTGCTGCCACTACTGATCACGCCACTGGGGTGACGTGATGTGTCTGTGTCTGTTTGGAATATTGTTATTTTGGTAACTGATGCTGCCAAAATATTTTATTATCTGTTTCATATTCACTTACTTAAAACAAGCAAATTTCCACGTGGTTATGAATATATAGATGTACATAGGCTGTTCAATAAGTAACAAGACTAATTTTATTGCTGCGAAACCATTCATCGGAATGTTAATTCCTGTGGCATAACAAAAGTTTGTTTTCTGTATTAATAAATGCTACCGATAAATGGAGTGACTTTCTTATGTTCCTGAGTATTACGTAGTTGAATTGAAGCGTGTTTTCGGGCGCCTACAAGAGCGGCCAGTTGTGGAAAGGGAAACTTAGATTTAACAATGTTATGCGATTAAATTTTGTGTTCGTCTGCAAAAATCAGCAGCGGAGATCTTTGGCATGATACGCGAAGCTTTCAACAATGAAGCAATTCGAGGGCAAATATTTTTCGCCGACATAAAGTTTTTGAAGAAAAAAGACAAAATTTTAGCATTTTAGACATTTTAAACGTGAGGGACGACCATCAACGTCCATCACAGAGACAATTATTAACGCAGTATGGTTAACATCAAGGAGGACTTCAGCATTACTATACGTCAGTTGCATGCTCTATTGAATATTTCTGTAGGAAGTGGGAGAACGTTTGAAACTGAAATGTGTTTGCGTGCGATGGATTCCGAAATTGTTGACACATTGCTTGTAGCGTACAGGATGTTTTGCAGTAGAACAATTTAGGGATTTTACCACACCCTCCACAGAGTCCTGATCTCGCTCCATGCGATTTCTGGCTGTGTCATCAACTTAAGCAACCATTATGAGGCAAACGTTTCGCAAACAACAAAGTATGTGTTAAGACTGTGGAGCGGTTTTGAAAAAGCTCTTAAAAAACGGACTTTTAGATGTTTTTAAGAAGTGGACAGAACTTTAGGATAAATGCATTATGATAGTTATTTTGAAAAATACCATGTAAATTATGACGATTAAAAGTATTCTGCATTTTTTTTATAATTTTAGTCTTATAACTTACTGAACAGCCCATGTATATTTATAGCATTTACTAATGTTAATTTCCTTATTCTTCAGGAGTATTCGGAAAATAAATAAGTGTGATATCTAAAAGATTGTTTTTCTTTGACTGCCAATCTACACGAACCCGAATTTTGTAGCATAATATTTAAATATATACATAAAATATCTATTAAATTTATTATTTAGGTAAAACAGTACAATAAATTCATTTTTTTCATATTTCGGTAGAATTTAAACCAGTAAGAGCAAATAACCCAGATATAGTTGAATTTCAGAAAACAGCTCTGCAAAAGTATTTATGAATTACTTTTTCCATAAAGTATGTGATATTTTATGCTGTAAAATGGCATATGTTTACCACTTTTTTCTAATAGCTATTATTCTGTTATTTAATCGATGATTACCCGTCATAAAGCAAGGAGAATATTTTTATAAGTAATTAGAAACAAAATTTCAATTTTATGGTGTCCTAGACATCTTTTAGAATCAGGAGTTACTTCATTTCATTTCAAATATTGCTAAAATTTAAGCATATATATAGTAACTAAATTTTACCATTTCGATCCTGTAATCAATAGTTTAAATCGATTTAAAGGGAAAAAATAATTTACTAACTGATTTTTCTGCTTCTATAAGTATTCAAATGCCAAAAATTAATTTTAAATTTGATATTTGTTTCAAGTTTTTCAGGATGTCAAAGAAAATGCAACACTAAAGAAAGAAAAAGCGAAAAAAGCAATTTTCTCTTACACACCTGGTGCAAAAGTAATCAAAAGAAAATGGCGTGAAACAAAACCAAAAGTAGTAACTGCTTTTTTTTTCTCTGAGAAAAAGAGGAGCAATAACAATATTTTCTTGGCTCTTTGTGGTTTTCATTATTTATGACTTTTTCAGGTTTAAAAGCAAAAATCTGCATTTGTCTGGAAGAATTGTTCTTAAAATAACAGCGATGTAGTCATTCAAAATTTACTGGCTGCTATAAAGTTTTGCTGCTGCATATTTTCAAAAATTTAACTTTTTCAAAAAAATGTATAACCGACTTCAAAAAAAAAAAAAGCGCTAAAAAGAATTAAATAATTCTATAAAATTCTCTAATGACAAATCGTTATCCAATAACCACACATCGACTATCATATACCGGTATAAAACGGTTAAATTTAATATATAGAATTTAATATCCACCAAACATAGATTTTCCAGAGAATACTTTTTACAAGAGATTAATTTACATATTTTTGATTTAATTTTTGAATATATACACATAAAAAGTAAGGAATTACTTTTTGAAGTTGGTGCCAAACAATCATAATCGATTATAATTTCCCCATTTTATTTATGGTACTAGACATAATATATCCATAATTCTTACTATACTTAAGATATTTTTGGCACCAACTTCAAAAAGTAATTCCTTACTTTTTATGTGTATATATTCAAAAATTAAATCAAAAATATGTAAATTAATCTCTTGTAAAAAGTATTCTCTGGAAAATCTATGTTTGGTGGATATTAAATTCTATATATTAAATTTAACCGTTTTATACCGGTATATGATAGTCGATGTGTGGTTATTGGATAACGATTTGTCATTAGAGAATTTTATAGAATTATTTAATTCTTTTTAGCGCTTTTTTTTTTTTTGAAGTCGGTTATACATTTTTTTGAAAAAGTTAAATTTATTTCCTACTTTTTAGTTATTTATACCGTAATACATAATTATGTGTACTGACATATGATGGTTCTTTGCAACGCATTACTAATGAACGCACTTGGCTGAGTTCTGATGTATTCGCTTTACTTGTCACTGTTAGATTGTCAACTTTTCAAAAGACACTTACAATATCGGTTAGTATCCTTGTGAATCTTTAGGTTTTCTGGATGTGGTAATTTCTTCAGATCTGGCACGACGAAAAGCTACCGCATTCATGAAATCTTAAAGTCAACATCTAATCGTGCGGACATCAGAAGTGGTTATCGAAAGGTGACAATGCCTCAAGTAAAGTGCCCTTACACATAAGCGCGCGGCAAAGCGCTTCCATATATGAGTAAACAGCAAAATGATTCCATGTATCAATGAATAGTAAAATGCTTTTCTAGAGTAGTCAAAAGTACTCCCCCTTCAGTCAGAAAAAGCAACAAGAAAGATTTTAACAAAAATCGCTCTATGATTCAATAGATAAACAACAACAATCGAATTCCTATAAATGCAGTTAAGGCATAGGAAATGAGCGGTGATGATTCGACGAGGAATCCGAAAATCATAACCTGTACTTGGCTGCATCTATAAGAGAGTGACAGCATTCGATGCCCAAATACTTTTTTCACGGACGCTTTTGTCCCAACTAAACTGTTAAAAATTTGAAACTCACTCCACCGCTTTTATGGAAAACGATTATTTCAGCCTATCATGGAGCATTCTCATGGGTCAAAAGACAAATATTTTATAAAAGCGGGGGAGTGACGATGCAGCAAAAGGGTAAAATTTTTTATAGTGTATGTATGAGATATTCCATAAAAGGGATGGAGTGACGATGCAGCAAAAGTTAAATTTTTAACAATGTATCGCAATGCTAGGAATTTTCTATTATAAAATTTGATGATGATTTCCTGGTAGAATTCGATTGTACGCCGAATGATCCTTTATTTCTACACAGACATAAATATATAATCCATATTATTTTACAAATTCGAGGACATACAGGGACAAGATAGCACAAGGAAATGTTACGACACAAGAAAAGTACAACCAGAAGCTACACATAAAGAGTGTGTGCAACGGAGCCAGTGGGATTCGAACCCACAGTCTCCTACGCACTCAAGGGATTAGCAGCGTGGTGTCTTAACCACTCGGCCACAAAGACCCCCTTGATGACTAATTTTTGTCCAGAATCTTTTCAATCAATCGTATACTGTGTCCATGTGTCGTCATATTCACATCGAGGAATCCTACATGAACAAAATCTGAAATCATTCTGGTGTCTAATTCGGTAACCAAATCTGAATCTAAAGATAATTTTGTTACACATATCTATGTACTTTATTTTGCATTGATATGTAGAGATAATTTTTTCCTCCGGAGCAAAATACATACTAAAGGATTTTCATCTTTTCAACAACTTAAAGATGTCGATTGGTATCGATGTCTATTTCTGCTTTAGTGGATGTGAGAACTTGTCCATTTAAGCTTTAACATTTCGGAAATTTATCGCATCCAGCAAACTTTAAGGCCGCACACTAGGCACAGAAAAAGACCTGGATGATAATGTGAAGTCTATGGGGGCGTTCTTTTCAAATATCTCTCTCAAATTTTAAAATTTTGACGTGATTTTTTTTGCATAGGATAGTTGAGGATATTCCACAACCGGCCTAGTTTTTACTTTTTCAATTTTGGTGTCAGATTAGAAAAAAAAAATATTTTAAATTTCAAAACCGGTTTAAACGGTTCTGAAATTGGAACTATCATTATATAAAACATACATAAGCAAAATCAAAGAAGTAAAAACTAGGTCGGTTGTAGATCATCCACGGCTATCCTATGCAAAAAAAAATCATGTAAATATATTAAAATTTGAGCGAGATAATTGAAAAGAACACACCCATAGTCTTTTCACTAACATCCGGGTCTTTTTCTGAGACTAGTGTAGTGCCTTAAGGTCCACATTGAAATCTACAGACTTCGTAAATGGGCATTGAAAAGCTGACAATCCATCAGTACACGTTAAAATTATTGTGAAAAAGTACCTTTGTTTTTAAAGCTATCTATTTTCTGACTAATGAGAGCGATCTAAAAACGTCTGGTCAGAAAATAGATAGTCTTTAAAAACAGAGGTAATTTTTCAAGATATTTTAAACAGGGTACACTGTTAAAAATTTGACCCTTTTGCTGCATCGTCCCTCCACCGCTAATATAGAAAACGATTACTTCAGCCTATTATGGAGCATTCTCATGGATCAAAAGTGAGATATTCTATAAAAGCGGGGTAGTGACGATGCAGCAAAAGGATCAGATTTTTTGCAGTTTAAAGTACGCGTACATAATCAGAGCACATCAAGTTGCTTCTATGATTCAATGCATAGCAAAGTAATTCTAAATGTTCGTATGTATTAAAATATTCTTTTCAGTCACAAAAACTAAAAAGGAAGATATTATCAAAATCAGACCATGATTCAACATGCGTCTATATGAAAGTAGTAATATTTGAAGTTAAGAATGTTCTTTGATAAACGAGGTTTTCCAAAGTACAGAAAATTTAAGAATTTTTATTCCAGAACTTGGCGGTCGTCGCCTGAACGAGTTTGAACAACAACAACATACATCTGACTTGTGTGCTCGACATGAAAGTCTGCTTATAAGTCATCGTCAATATACAAGGACGAGATAGCACAAGGAAATTT
This sequence comes from Maratus speculifer, assembly GCA_964019185.1. NCBI lineage: Eukaryota > Metazoa > Arthropoda > Arachnida > Araneae > Salticidae > Maratus > Maratus speculifer. Next base: position 206,793,700 of record OZ025291.1, read on the forward strand.
ACATCACAATAGAAATACAACCAGGAGCTCCACACAAAGTGTGTGTGTGCAATGGAGCCAGCGGGAATCGAACCCACAACCCCCAGGTTAGCAGAGCGGCATCTTAACCACTCGGCCACGGGAGGACGCGAATTTGTATTATGGGAGAAAGAAGTTAACTAGCTTACCTTTAATGACTTACCTTTAATGGTAAGCTTATCAAAATTTTTCGTCATTTATATTTGTCCAAATGTAAATCTAGCACATAGCAATGTACTTTAATCACTTTGTGAATCCGGCATAACAAGCACCCTGATACACAGACACTCTTGCTTTAACGTGTAAGGCTCTTTAGAGATGAATTTTCGGCTTTTCGATATCGAATTCTCATGTCTGGATCAATGTGGATCTTTCACTTTGGTGGATACGAGAATTGTTCCAAGATCCAATTGTTCCAATTGTTCTAAGATTTCGTACTTTGGAAAAAAAACTAGCATCTCTGCAACAGTGATTAGGATCCAGAAGGATTATTTGCTGTTAAGCAAAACAAGATTGACCAATCATAAGCCTTCATTTTTGTGAACTTTTCATTGTTCGAAGGAGAGAGTCTGGAATACATGGAGTGAAAATCTGCTATCGACACTGTAAAAAATTTGACTCTTTTGCTGCATCGTTACTCCATCGCTTTTATAGAATTTCTTTGTTTTGACCCATGAGAATGTTCCATAATAGAGCGAAGTAATCGTTTCTTTTAAAAGCAATGGAGTGACGATGCAGCAAAAGGGTTCAATTTTTTACAATGCAAGCAGTGCTGAAAATTTGTATCCTTTAAATGTGCAACGATGCTACTGAATTCCAAAGTGTCGATCATAGCGACATCTGTGGCATTTTCGTGATACATTATCTAGACTAGCAATAATTCTTGCATTTTTAGAAAATGACCTGCAGATGTCGCTTCTATCTTTAAATTGCATTAGCTTTGTTGCACATTTAAAGAATAGAACATTTTAGCGCTTTTTTGAAGTGTTACAGAGGGCGTGTTCAGCACAACTTACCGGTTACTTCCCGACCACTTACCGATTGTAGACAAGTACGAAATGAAAATCAAAGCGAAGTGTGACGTCAGCGACAATTCAACAGAACAATTCAACAGAAAATTCAACAGAACTATTCAACAAAATAGTTTTCATTGATGCTACAATTTGCTTTCGTACTGCCCTACAAACGGTCGGTAATATTGGTTACTTTTGTAAGTTGCTCTGAACACGCACTGAGATAGCCGATTTCCACACTATATCCCCTAGATGCTATATTTCTGGTTTCTTGCATAAGAGAACTTGTCCGGAATCCAGGTAGAATTTGCGCTGTTAGCGAAACCAGATTAACGAATCAGAAGCCTGAATTTTAGAAAAATTTTCAGTGTTTTAAATAATTTTTTTTTGTTAATAAATCTCGTTTCGCTAACAGCGCAAAATTTATGTGAATCCTGGACCTCGTCCAGTTAGGATTTTGCACTTTGAACACTGTTAAAAATTTGAAACTTTTACTTTATCGTCAATCCATCGCTTTTATAGAAAATGATTACTTCATTGTATTATGGTGAATTCTCATTCGTCAAAATAGAGATATTCCATAAAAGCGGTGGAGTGACGATGCAGCAAAAACTTCAAACTTTTAACAGTGAAAAGATCGTGCGTCTATGTAAGTGTAACATAAAAGCATGCAAAATGAACACTTCTAATTGGTCGATTGCTTCAAAATTAATTTGAAATTTAAAGTTTTTATTTTTAAAAAAGTTCTAATTATCAGATTTTTATGAAATTCGAATGGGACCACATGGGCCTCATACGCTTTCAAACAAAAAAAGAATTATCAAAATCGGTTCATATTTGCAAAAGTTATGCGTGAACAACAAATACATACAGGTCGAAATCATAACCTCCTCTTTGAAGTCGGTTAAAAACAGGTTTTGAGCGGTTGATATTTATTTAAGGAGAAAAACAGTGATATAAATATATACAAGTGATATAACAGTGATACCCTTTAATTTATTTATTTAGAAATTTAACTTATTAAAAGAAAGTAAAATAAAAATGATAAAATATCCAGAAAACAAATGCTAAGGAATTCTTTTAAGATATGCTTTTTTATACGTTGACTACCAGAATACATGTATATCATTTAATTTTAGCTATGGTGGCTATTTTCTACTTATTTTCCCTACCACTTTTCTAATCAAAAAACTTTTTATTTTAAATTTTGATTAGAAATATATTGTTTGAAAATGTCTATAGACTAAATAGTTAATTAATATTCGCCTACAGCAGTTGTGTAGCAATAGGTGCAATATAATTTAATATAAGGGGGAAAGTATAGTTAATAGAAAAATAAATAATAAATAACATAGTACTAGTAATAATGAATGATGATAAAATGAAACTTAGCTTAGTGATCGGAAGTATCGTACTCCAAGTACGAAACTGCATGTTTTCCGGGCTTGTGTAGCGTACTACACTTCGAAATATGTAATGCAGCGAGTAGCGCGATCAGAAAATTCTTGCATTTGTAGCGAAGAGCAAGCGAGAAGCAATGGCGGATCTAAGGGGGGGGGGGGCGATGGGGCGATCGCCCCCCCCCTTGAGCCCAATAAAGGATCTGCAGAACAACATTAGATGCCCTGACGGAAAAGTTGTTGGTCCTAAACTCGAGACCGGCGCGACCCGACCCGGGTCGCGCCAGCTTTAATTTATTATACTGGGACTGGATCAGGTCTTCAGACTTTCAGAACTGGGTCGGGTCGGGTCTTATTTTTTTCTGTAGAGCTGGACCGAACCACACCGTTTGTTCCAGGTCGGGTCTGGAGTGGTCTTCCTTCCTACTAGAGGTATACATGGGCCAAAATTTTCAAGCCCAGATTCCGTCCGGTATAAAGGCTAAACGCTCGATCTGGGATCGACACAGCTCGTATGCTGTGGCAGTTCTAAGGGGCGGGGGGAGGTCCCCCTCTTTTGGGCTAATCCCCCCCCCCCTTTGGACTTATAAAGGATTTCCAAAATGACATTATGCATCCTCACGAGAAAGAACTTGGGGTGAAGCTCGAGCCCGTTACGGCCGGAGACTCATCCTGGGTAAGGTTTTCTCTCATTTTGAATCAGGTCGTGTCCTGATCATGCTTTTTTCGCAGATTCGGGTGGGGACAATCTTTTTTTAATTCCAGACCGAGCCTGGCCTGTATTTCTTTTTTCCTGGAAGTTTGCATTGAAGAAAATTTCCAGGTCGTGGCTCGGCCCGAAATAAAAGCTAAATATTCGGTCCGTCTCTGATCAAGATAGTATGATAAACATTACTGGCTCGACCGCGACCCCTGCACTCTTCTAAATTATTTCCCACGAGCCCAAGTTGTGTTGAAAACTTTTGTACTTGTTAATCATAAAAATTTTTAAACAGAGAAAAAGCGAATTTCATCAAATATCCGCAAATAAGAGGAAACTTCATTAAATAAACGCGAATTTCGTCAGAGGGTTGCAAAAGAAACACGAATTTCATCAAAAGGTCGCAAAAAATCTCACAAATTTTGCGAAGGGATCAGGAGAAAGCGTGAATTTCTTCAAAGGATCACATTCGCGGATAAAAGCAAATTTCGTAAAAGGATCGCGATCAAAACTGGGTCAACTGTTCTCTCAAGAGTAAAAACCGAATCTGTAACTGACTCAAATCCGAAATGTATAACAATCTGCTTTGATGTGCTAAGCGCAGCTAAAAAGTAAAAGTCAACCCGACCAATAGCAAAATATAGTTTTTACCTGACCCAGACCCGACCCGAGGGAAAAATCCGAAATTAAGTTGACCTGCAGCAAACAGTAGAAGTTAACCGGATCTAAACGCGACCCACAACAAAAAGTAAAAATTAACTCGACCTGCAGCATAAAACAGAAGCCAACCGGACATCAAATTTTGTGAAATGATCGCGGAGAAAACACGAATTTCTTCAAAGCATCGTCAAAGAGACACACATTTAGTACAAAGATTGCGAAAAAGAACGAACATTTTATCAAAGGACTCATTCCTTTCAAAATCGGGTCTATTAATACCTTCTCCCAAAAGTAAAAACCAAATCCTAAACTGCCCCAAATCAGAATTGTATGTTAAACTGCCCAAATGTACTAAGCACGGCTAAAAAGTAAAAGTCAACCCGACCAACAATAAATGGTAGTAGTCGACCGGATCCAAACCCGACACAAAAGCAAAAAAATCAGAAATTAACTCGAACCTAGCAAAGAGTAGAAGTCAATTGGACCCAATCACGAGCCAAGTAGAAATTTATCCGACCAGGAGCAAAAAATGTAAGCTAACCGGACCCAAACACAACCCAATTAGAAATTAACCCGACCAGAAAAAAATGGAAACTAACCGGACACAAACCCGACCCAAGCAGAAATTAACCCGAATAGGGGCAAAAAATGGAAGTAACCGGACCCAAACGCTACCCACAGCAAAAAAGTAGGCAATACACGACCCACATTAAAAAATGAGCTGCACTTATGCATTAGACTTGATTTTCTAAATTTCTAAAATCGCCCCCCCCCCCTTGAGGACTCTCCAGATCCGCCCTTGGCGAGAAGTATTACTACAAGTCGCAAGTGAATAAATGAGGAAGTTGTCAAAAGATGGTAGCTGTTTTTCACATAGAATCAATAGCGTTTTATTACCACAAAAGAAAACTTCCACCAGTAAACTTTAAATAAAAAATGTTACCTTAATTTAGCAGCCTTTTAACGGAAAGTTTCTCCCATGGTTAAAATGTCTACTTGTTTTTATTAGTGGCACTTCCTCAGGCATTCAAATATGTTTCACTGATACTTATAAGATGCTGTCTAGGTTATCACTATATGGCGGAAACGCAGAGCCTGAATACCGATGAAATAAACTGTTTCTACTAGTAAAAATGAATATCCGTTTTCGCTATGATTTATGACTGAAATTTTGTAAGGCATTTAAAAAAGAAGAAATTTTCTATTTTACTGGAGGAAGTTTGCTTCAACGGCAATCAATCCCAGCGAAAGCAGTTACTGGTGAAGTTTCAGTATTTTAAGAATATGTCATAGTTCCTCTTCATTAATAGTTTCAATGATTTATCCTACTTCTCAGATTGGCTTTAACCGTTTTATTATGTTCGAGACAAATATATCCCAGCTGGCTATTTTTTTTTTAATTCTACTCTACAACATTTTGAAAAATAATCTATGCCGTTTATTTATAATATAAGGTTATTTTCAAAAGAAATCTATCAAAAAGAAATTTCTTGGAAATGGTGATAAGAATGAATATAAAAATATTCGATCGATTTTTTTCAGTATCGATTTGTTTCTAACCAGTATCCAAATATACGTTATTATCAAATATGCGTGCCAAAGTTGTAGGTGCAATATTTTTTTTTAATATATATTTACACTAATCGGTGGATATATTGATACAGTCCCTCATCTTTTTACTTCATTTTGAGAAGAGCGGATTTTGAGCTTATTGTATTGACAATCACTTTCAGAATTTTCAAGTTATATTTTAGAGACACAAAAGTTGCTCTACACATTTAGCTAATACAATATGCAAATGAAATTTTGGTAACGTTAACGGATAAGCAGTGAAAAATTATTTAGTAAACCTGCTCATTTTTCATATATTTTTTATTTTTTTATTCTGATTACAGGGTTGTGTGTACAATGTTGTCTTATTTTCGAAAAAGAACGGTATTTTATATTAAGAACTCTGAGAATTATAAGCAAATAAATCGTGAAAATTTGGGACTGTTTTTATAAAAACCTTAATTTTTCTACGAGTATACATGCTATCCACATAAAAATGAACACAGTTTACTACAATAAGTTAATTAATCATAATCTACAGTTTGAAAGCTTTTGCTACATTAGTTTTGACAGGGTTATCCAAAAGATATTCGTTCTTTTTCAATTTGTTGACGGTCCCTTATGGAGTTTTTGGGGGAAAAAATTCACAGAAATGTGTGACCTCTACTATTATGTTTACAGGCTTAGAGTTTCAGGATAATGCCTCATGAATTTTTCTAGATATTTAACAAATCGTCTAAAATCGCAAGTGGACGGTCAGCTTTGGCCATATAGTGTAATATATATACAATGAAACTTAAAAGCGCATATCATAATTAAAAATGCATTTCATCCATCCAATAGCCTTTATCGATAATATACAATACTTCGGAGAGAATATACTGTTTGAAATATTTTGTGTGTCCCTGTAAATGCTATGCACTTCATATTATGCGTAAAATATTAAACCTCAGAGACGTATATCAATTTTATTATAAATGAAATCGTTTAACATAATTGAACTACAGAAACAATTTCCCCTTTTATTTTTGTGTAATGGAATTGTTTTGTGTGGCCCTGTAAATGAATAAGAACTGTTATTTTCAAGGCATACTTTATAGAATGCATATTTTAATCCACTTCGCAAATGCATATAAATTCTAATATGTTTGATGGGGTGTAACACCTTTAAAACTCATTTGAAATGATTTTTTCCCATAGGCCGTAATGTAACGGAAAACTTTTAACTATCCCTGTAAATAAACTAATCATGGTAGAAACTCCATTTTCAATAGGGTTCGTGCTAGGGTAAATGTCAACAACATCTAAAAATTTCATGGCAATCCGAGTACATTTAACAGAGTTAGAGTGCGGAACGACGGACAGACAACCAGAAAAATCGAAAACATAAACGCTTTTCAGCTTTGTTGGAAAGTGTTAAAAAAGTCCTTCCAGCAATGCCGGGAGGAAGAGGTAGCTTTCATATACTTATTTATTTATTTTAAATTCAGTTATATAAATCAAATATACGAAGCTCAAAATAGTGGAAAACGATTATGTAAGATTGAATACTAGTTTTTGTCCATACTGGATATTAATAGGAATTTTTAGAAATTAGTCATCTTTTATTCAACCTGGTTTTATTTTAAGCGATTTATAGGGTCGCCAAATTCCACGATATCCATTTTAAAGCAGCATGATGGATACAAAAACCCAATGAGTTTGATCGAAATCTTAATTCATGTGAACATGCACACTCACATCGAAATCGATTAATATATACGAGTGCTGACGCGGGCAAATTGACTTTTAAAAAAAAATGTCACCCACATTAGAAATTCAAACTGCTATATTCCTAGCGTTTTTCAAGGTAAAGACAAAGCAAAAAATACTCCGGAATTCATTATTAAGATAAATAGTTTAGAAAGAATCTTTTTTCAATTTCTAATTTTTTTGTTTATACATCATTATACATTTAAAAGATTTTTGATAAATTTAAATGGCCGCCATTTTGAAACAAGATGGCGGATAAATTTGGCCCGTGAACTCGGTCAGGACTTTGGTATGTATCATGAACACACGGAGTTATATTGAAATCAGTCTATAAATATGCGTATTAACGCGTGACAAATTTCAGACCGTTTCAAAATGTCAATCTCACTGGAAATTGAAAGTGCTAAAACTGAGCCATTTTTCAAGATATAGATGAAACAAAAAATGCTCTGGAATCTTTGTATCAAGGTCAAAATACAAAAGAAAAATCTTTTTCCATTTCTTGCTTTTTTGCACCTAATTTTAAAATTTAAAATAAAAAAATAATATTCCGCCATTTTGAAACAAGAAAGCGGTGTGAACTGGCCAACAAATTCGGTCCAGGCATCAGTATGTCCTATCTACGCACCAAATTTCATCCAAATCAGTGTATAAATACGCGTGTTATCACGTGGCGAAAACCAGATCATTTCAAAATGTGAGCAACACTAGAAATTAAAAGTACTATAACTCAAAAATTTTTGAAGATACAGACGAAACAAAAAGGGCTTTGGAATCTTTGTATCAAGATCAAATGCATACAAGAAAAATCTTTTTCAATTTCTCACTTTTTTGTACCTAATTTCAAATTTTAATTTTTATTTAAATTTTAATGGCCGCAATTTTTAAACAAGATGGCGGATGAAACTGGTTAACGAACTCGGTCTAGGTCTTTGTAAGTACTATGTACACACCAAATTACATCCAAATCAATTTATAAAAACGAGTGTTATCACGTAACAAAATCAGATCGTTTCAAAATGTCAGCCATAATAAAAATTCAAAGTGCTATAACTCAATCATTTTTTAAGATATAGACAAAGTAAAAAGTGTTCTAGAATCAGTGTTGCAGGATCCAACACATAAAATAAAACTATTTTTCAACTTTTAATTTTTTCGCATTAATTTTTAAATTTTAATTTTTTTAATTTTTTTTAAATGGCTGCCATTTTGAAAAAAGATGGTGGATGATGCTGGCCAACGCACTCGGTCGAGATATTTGTATGTACTATGTACATACCAAGTTTCATTGAAATCGGTTCATAAATTCTTTAGTTATAGCATGACAAAAATCACATCGTTTCAAAATGTCAGCCATAAGAAAAATTCAAAGTGCTATAACTCAGTCATTTTATAAGATATAGACAAAATAAAAAGTGTTCTGGAATTGGTGTTTTAAGATCTAACACATAAAATAAAAATATTTTTCAACTTTTAATTTTTCGTATTTAATTTTAGATTTTGTTTTTTTTAAATGTTTAAATGACCACCATTTTGAAACAAAATGACGGATGATGCTGGTCAACGAACTCGGTCGAGATATTTGTATGTACTATGTACATACCAGCAGATGTTAACTTACCTGAATACCTTTCTTTTGGCTTCTTGACATTCTGAATGAACCTGAAAACATAGCTAAGAATTCTTATTAATTTAGCATAATTATTACTCAATTGCAAAAAATAGTCAATAAAAGATGAACAGTCTGATATTAAAAGTGTAGTCTCTGAAAAAGTCTTTTTAAGTTCACTTCTGTATAGATCCTTATCATTTTGCTCAAGTTCGACAGTATTTAAAGAAGGTTCAGTTTGTTGTGTTAGGAATAGTGGACCCTTCCACCATAAGTTACTCTGGAGAAGTTTGTCTGGATCTACACCTCGTGACACAAGATCAGCAGGATTATCAGAAGAAGCCACATGTCCCCAATGACTGATATCAGAAAGATTCTGAATCGTAGCCACACGTGATGACACAAAGGTTTTTAAGTCACACGGCTGTTTTCGAATCCAACATAATACAATAGTACTATCTGAATAATAGTAAACAGATTCTTTAGAACTTTTAAGGTTTTGGCAACCTTATTCATCAATTTGGCTAATAAAACTGCACCACAGAGCTCCAAGCGAGGAATAGTGATTGTTTTGATTGGTGCAACTCGACTTTTACTGCAAAGCAACTGAGAAATTTGCTCTCCCGAAGAATTTGAAGACACAGCATACAATGCCACACTGTAGGCTTTCTCCGAAGCATCTGAAAAGCCACAAATTTTAATTTGCACTGGATTATTTGTAAAAATGTATCTAACAGCACTTATATTGTTGATGGCTCTTAATGATTCTAAAAACTGCAACCAATCATCAAGCTCAGCTGTAGGGAGATTTTCATCCCAACCAATTATTTGCAATCTCCACAGTCTTTGTAGGAAAATTTTTGCTTTCGTCACAACTGCTCGACTTTTTATCGATAAGTATCATGCGATACATCATTTTTATATCTGCTGTAAATGCATAGCGGTGTGTGCGAAATCTAAGTATTATGCTAAACAAATCATCTTGAATGACATCTCCATTCAGCTGTATGGAATTTAGGGATTCTCTTGATGAAGTTGCATGTGAACCATTAAACTCTGCCATAAATGCGCAATATAACTCTAAAAGATTTGGATTTTTGACTAGCCTATTCCAAAGTGAATTTAATCTATTTTCCGCAAATTGCTTTGATTCTCCCAAAAAACTAGGATTTTTTTTCAACGGCATTTGTACTATAAATTTGCCCGTTATATTTCTCTGATGTGTGTTTATAAAGTGGGTGTCGCATGCTAATTCTTCTGTATTTCTCAATGGTGTACTTTCTTCTACTCTTTCAATTTCCCAAAATTTTTTCATTTCGAAATTTAAATCTGTTTCAGTAATTAACCCACAAAGTAATTGTTCCTGATCGTTACAATCGTAAACACTCCCACTTACTATGCAACCGAACACCGTATTTTGCAGTATTAATTTAGAATTTGGTAGCTTCATACGACCCACCTTTATCAATTCTAGAAATACTTCAGCTCCTAGCAAAAGATCTATTTTCCCTGGTCTATTAAATTCAGGATCAGCAAAAATAATAGACTCTGAGATTCCTAGCTCTGAAATATTAATATATTTCGAGGGCATAATTTGCGAAATCCTTGGTATGATAAGGAAATCTAACTCTAGGCTATAATCTCCCGAATTATTACTGATCAAGGCAGTAGTTTTATTTTTTCCGCTACAGAGGATCCACTTAAACACGATACCGAAATATTACTTTTTTCTTTTCGAATTCCTAATCGTTCAACTAACTGCAATGTTAAAAAATTGCTCATTGAACCATTGTCCAATAAAGCACGCAGCGGAACTTTATTTCCGAATTTATCTCTCATATAAACAATAGCAGTGGAAAGAAGAACTGTTTTAACATTATTCGATCTCACATTTGAAGTACCAGTGAAATTTTGAATTTGGTTATTTAACTCAAATGGTATGGCGTCAGCATTTAATGTTGGTTTACTTTCATTCGTTGACAATGCATTTGGCACTTCCTTATCACTATAATTTTTTGTGTTTCCCACCGCATTGGAATTTCTCTCACGCCTATCAAAACAAAGAAGTATATTGTGGCGTTTATGGCATTTTGAACACGAGAATGTTGAGTTACATTTTTTGACGCAGTGGAATTCTGAAAGACAGTTAAAGCACATATTGTTTTTTTTCACAAAATCTACTCTTTCCTGTACATTAAATTTTTGAAATTTGGGACATTTAAAAACACTGTGATTTTCCTGGTTACATACAACACATTTACGCATATTTTTCTCATTTAAACTCGCAACCATGGATGTTACCTTTGAAAGGCTATGCTTTGTTTGGCTTTCGTTTTGAAAATTTCGCTTTGTATTTACTTGTTTGGACGCACTTAGTGTACGCGCGTGGTCTCTCAAGAATTCTAGCAATTCAGTTAAACTCGGTAAATTATCCCGCTTAAGGTGTCTTTCCCACCACATTTTTGTATTTACATCTAATTTTTGAGCCAAAATATAAGCAAACATAGTAGTAGAAAACCCCTCAACTTTTTGTTCTAAAATCTCTAACGACCTAATACATTCATTTGTTATATCTATTAGATTTAATAATGCTGCTGGGGACTCATTCTGAATAACAGGAATATTTAAAAAACGTTTTAAATGCGCCTAAACTTGTTCTCTCGAATTTGAAAACCGTTCTTCCAAAAGTGACCATGCAACTTCATAATTAGAATCCACGATTGAAATAGACTGGATTATACGAAAGGCTTCTCCTCTCAATGAAGACTTCAAATATTGTAATTTCATTGCCCCTGACAAATTTGAATTTTCATGTACAGTAGCCTTAAATATGTCCTTAAAGGAAAGCCACTCATGCAAATTACCCGTAAATACAGGAAGAGTTAACTTTGGCAATTTAATGTTATTATCAGCCTTTGTGGCGTTTTCTAAGTTAACAGTTTGCAATTTCATTTTTGATAACTTTTTTGTAAGTTCAAATTCCATTATTTCTAAAATTTCATTAATTTCTTCGTTTTCCTTAATAAAATCCTCAATTTCATCTTCTTTACTTATCTTATAAATAGACTCAAATAACTCAGCAAAGTTTTGCTCTAATTTATTCCGTTTCTCCTTTATGAGAATTAATTCATTTAGTTCTAGCTCAGAATTCGATAATTTTTCTTTTAGTTTTGTTAAATTGGTTTTGAAAATTTTCTTTTTTGCTTTTAATTCTTTCATACTCATTTTTAACGAATAAAAATTAAATGGGTGCACTTACCCCACTTGACTCTTATCTTCTATTAGATGGAAACATACTTGAATACTTTTGTTCATCCCTGTAGTTTACATTGTACCTTTATTACACGTCAGCATTAGGCTAAAATTTATTGTAAACTAAAACACTTTTAAAACAACTGAAATCACATTCTCATAAATCATCATTCATAGGCGTCCATGTAGCGAATTCTTTGCGTGGCCCTGTATATTCTTTTATCTATATTCTGCAAATATTTCTCAGTAAATTAAATGAAGGTTGGCGTAAAAATGCATAGCTTACTTAAGAACCACGCTTAAATAGTTTACGCTCATATTCAGTAACGTTGGTAAGCTCTTTTGGTATATCAACTATAACATTTATAAACACCATATAATGTGCATATATTTAGCGAAATATAAACGCGCATATCATAATTAAAATGCATTTCATCCCTCTATCAGCCATCATCGGACACATATACGGTACTTCGAAAAGAATATACTATTTGAAATCTTTTGCATGCCCCTGTAAATGCTATGTACTTCATATTATGCAAGACAGTAGCGTATAATTTATATAAAGCTTCAGTGACATATATCAATTTTATTATACATGAAACAGCTTAATATATTTTAAATATATCACACACAATTTCCCCTTTTACCATTATCTAATGGAATTCTTTTGTGTGGCCCTGTAAATGAATAATACCTACATTTTCACCTTATATTTTATAGAATGCATATTTTAATATGTTTGACAGGGTATAACATCTTTAAAATTCCTTCGAAACGATTTTTCCCCATAGGTCGTAATGTAATGGGAAACTTTTGATTCGCCCTGTAGATAAACTAATCATTGTAGAAACTTCATTTTCGATAGGACTTGGGCTAGGATAAACGTCAATAACGTCCTAAAATTTCATGGCAATCCGAGTATATTAACGATTTTCCCCCATAGGCCGTAATGTAATGGGAAACTTTTGATTCTCTCTGTAGATAAACTAATCATGGTAGATACTTCATTTTCAATAGGGTTCGTGCAAGAGTAAACCTCAATAACGTCCTAAAATTTCATGGCAATCCGAGTATATTAACGATTTTTCCCCATAGGCCGTAATGTAATGAGAAACTTTTGATTCTCTCTGTAGATAAACTAATCATGGTAGATACTTCATTTTCAATAGGGTTCGTGCAAGAGTAAACCTCAATAACGTCCTAAAATTTCATGGCAATCCGAGTATATTAACGATTTTTCCCCATAGGCCGTAATGTAATGGGAAACTTTTGATTCTCTCTGTAGATAAACTCTCTCGATAGACTCTCTCGGTAGAATCTTCACTTTCAATAGGGATCGTGCTAGGGTAAATATCAATAACGTATAAAAATTTCATAGCAATCCGAGCATATTTATGGGAGTTAGAACGCGGACAGACGGCCATACGGCCAGACAAACCGAATGCATAAGCACTTTTCAACTTTGTTGAAAAGTGCTAAAAAGCTACCTATTGCAGCCGTCCGGAGGAAACCACTTCCAGAAAATTTTGGTATATTTTCACCGATCATGATCCCCAGACCCCAAAACCACCTTCCGTTCAAATGTTAACATATGTATGTATACATATACAGGGTGTCCGAAAAGTCTGGAAACGGTCGAATAACTCGAGAAATACGTATGAGATTGAAAAACGTAAATATACGTGTTAAATATTGGTTGGTTGGTTGGTTGGTTGGCAAGTACTGAGACGTATGCTACTACCCGTTAGGGAGGCTTTTGTCTCGAAACTCCAGGGATGTTAAATATTTTTAAATAAGCTACTCAGTGATACCAAATTTGACCTTCGTAACCGACCCCCTGGGGGTCAGAGGGGATCCAACCTTGAAATCTTAAATTATTTTTTATTGCAGATTCGGATTCTACGGACAAAAATACGCAACTTTTGTATTTGATGTTTATTTCGAATCCTCGTTTATCACGGTGTATTCGAGCATATTAAATCGATACATTTTTCGGCTTTTCCAACGGGATTTTCCCTAATCGAAACTAATTGGGGAGAATTTATGACATCAAATTCCTCGTCTTTTGCAATAATAGCGTTTCCTGAAAATCACCTGTGCCGATTATTTCGGTAGTGCTACACAGTTAAAAATTTGTTCAATTTGCTGTAGCGTCACTCCACAGCTTTTATAGAATATCTCTTTCATGACCAATGAGAATGTTCCATAACACAGTAAAGTACACTGTAAAAAAATTGACCCTTTTGCTGCATCGTCACTCCACCGCTTTTATAGAAAACGATTACTTTACTGGAGCATTCTCATTCGTCACAAAAGCGATATTCTATAATAGCTGTGGAGTGACGCTGCAAATTGGGTCAAATTTTTAACAGTGTAGCACTATTGAAATAATCGTCACTCCACCGCTTTTATGGAAAACGATTACTTTACTGTGTTATGGAGCATTCTCATTCGTCACAAAAGAGATACTCTATAATAGCTGTGGAGTGATCCTGCAAATGGGTCAAATTTTTAACAGTGTAGCACTATTGAAATAATCGCCACGGATGATTTTCGGGAAACGCTATTCCTACAAAAGACGAGGAATTTGACGTCAAAAATTCTGCCCAATCAGTTTCGATTAGGGAAAATCCCGTTGGAAAAGCGGGAATACGTATCGATTTAATATGCTCGATTACACCGTGATAAAACGAAGATTTGAAATAAACATCAAATACATAAGTTACGTATTTTTGTCCGTAGAATCCGAATCTGCAATAAAAAATGGGGGTTATAATTTAAGATTTCAAAGTTGGACCCCCTCTGAATCCCAGGGGGTCGGTTTCGAAGGTCAAATTTAATATCACAGAGAAGCTTATTTAAAAATATTTAACACATATATTTACGTTTTTCAATCTCATATGTATTTCTTGAGTTATTCGGCCGTTTCCAGACTTTTCGGACACCCTGTATATATATATATATTTATATATCTGATATTTGTCATGCGATAACTAACATATTTATGAACCGATTGGAATGAATCTTGGTATGTACATAGTACATACAAATATATCGACCGAGTTCGTTGGCCAGCATCATCCGTCATCTTGTTCCAAAATGGCGGCCATTTAAAAAAATTTTAAAAATTTAAAATTTAAAATTAAATGCGAAAAAATTAAAAGTTGAAAAATACTTTTATTTTATGCGTTAGATCTTAACACACCAATTCCAGAACACTTTTTATTTTGTCTACATCTTAAAAAATGATTGAGTTATAGCACTTTGAATTTTTCTTATGGCTGATATTTTGAAATGATCTGATTTTTGTCATGCTATAACTAACGTATTTATGAATCGATTTGAATGAAACTTGGTATGTACATAGTACATACAAATATTTCGACCGAGTTCGTTGGCCAGCAACATACGCCATTTTGTTTCAAAATGGCGGCCATTTAATTTTTTTTATTTAAAATTTAAAAATAAATGCGAAAAAATTAAAAGTTTAAAAATATTTTTATTTTATGTGTTAGATCCTAAAACACCGATTCTAGAACACTTTTTACTTTATCTATATGTTAAAAAATGATTGAGTTATAGCACTTTGAATTTTTCTTATGCCTGACATTTTGAAATGATCTGATTTTTGTCACGTGATAACACTCGTATTTACAAATCGATTTGGATGTAACTTGGTGTGTACATAGAACTTAATAAAGCCTGGACCGAGTTCGTTAACCAGTTCCATCCGCCATTTTGTTTCAAAATGGCGGCCATTTAATTTTTTTTTATTTGAAATTAAGTACAAAAAATGAGAAATTGAAAATGATTTTTCTTTTATGCATTTGACCTTGATACAAAGATTCCAAAGCATTTTTTATTTTGTCTGTATCTTAAAAATCTCTGAGTTATAGTACTTTTAATTTCTAGTGTTGTTCACATTTTGAAATGATCTGGTTTTCGTCACGTGATAACACGCGTATTTATACACCGATTTGGATGAAACTTGGTGCGTAGATAGGAAATACTGATGCTTGGACCGAGTTCGTTGGCCAGTTCCACCCGCCGTTTTGTTTCAAAATGGCGGAATATTTTTTTTTTATTTAAATTTTAAAATTAGGTGCAAAAAAGTAAGAAATTGAAAAATATTTTTCTTTTGTGTTTTGACCGTGATTGAAAGATTCCAGAGCATTTTTTGTTTCATCTATATCTTGAAAAATGGCTCAATTTTAGAACCTCCAGTTAGATTGACATTTTGAAACGGTCTGGAATTTGACACGCGTTAATACGCATATTTAAAAACTGATTTCGATATAACTCAGTGTGTTCATGGTACATACCAATATCTCTACCGAGTTCACGGGCCAACTTTATCCGCCATCTTCTTTCAAAATGGCGGCCATTTAAATTTGTCAAAAATCTTTTAAATATATAATGATGTATAAACAGCAACAAAAAAAATTGAAAAAAGGTTCTTTCTAAACTATTTACCTTAATAATGAATTCCGTAGTATTTTTTGCTTTGTCTTTACCTTGAAAAGCGCCTGGGATATAGCAATTTGAATTTCTATTGAAGGTGACATTTTTTAAAAAAAAGTCAATTTGCCCGCGACAGCACTCGTATATATTAATTGATTTCGATGTGAGTGTGCATATTCACATTAATTAAGATTTCCATCAAGCTCATTTGGTTTTTTTTTTTATCCATTATGCTGCTTTAAAATGGATATCGTGGAATTTGGCGATCCTATAAATCGCTTAAAATAAAACCAGGTTGAATAAAAGATGACTATTTTCTAAAAATTCCTATTAGTATTCAGGATTGATAAAAACTAGTATTCAACCTTATATAATCGTGTTTCATTATTTTGAGTTTCGTATATTTGATTTATATAACTTAATTAAAAATAAATAAATAAGTATAAAAGCTGCCTCTTCCTCCCGGCATTGCCGGAAGGACTTTTTAAGTATAGAATTTTTTTATAAGTCTAAAATTTTAATCTACGAAAATATCACTTTTCAAAAGGTCATTGCATTTTGTTAAATTACATTATTATTATTGCACAATTTCAGATTTTAAGTATTTTCTTCTATTTTCGTTAAATGTTATTGACATTTGGCGTCCTTTTTAGCGATTAAATATTTTAATATATTTTTTGAATGTGTCTTAGAAAATATATTGGGAACTAAAACGGCCTATAGAGGAACTAAAACGGCTCGCAGCCTTCGATACAGGATAACTGTCCCTTTAATTAATGCTAAAGTCCCATTGAAACAATTCTTTATTATAAATGTATTTAAAAGTTTTAGATATTCAAATTCGTATAATATTTACTTCTTTTACTTAATATTTACTTCGAACAGAAAGAAAGTTCTAGTGTTTATATCACGGAGTAAGACACAAGAGGGAAACTTAATGCGCATGACTCTTCGAAAATACAAAGTGAAGTTTTGGTAAATAATGAGGGGGCTGTGATAGGTAGTAGGCTGGTTTTTTAGCTACTGCAATGCTTTTCAATGGAAAAAATGGTCATTTTTAAATTTTTTTTTTACGAAAAATCTGAATTTTTAGAAGGTTGTAAAAATGAAAATCTGGTTAATTGTAGTTTTCTTCACAACATACATATTTTTTTATAGGTATTTGGCGCTTTATTTTCGTTTTTAAACCCTTTAAAATACGAGATCATTCTGACAAAAATCAAAGGGCAGGCCATTTAAAAACATTGAATATCGCGGATTAAAATGACTGTTGTAAATTAGTTGAATATCGCAAAGAAACAGACTTATGATTTTTAGAAATTAAGTATTAATCAAATATTTTGGAGTAAATTTTAATTTCGCGTATAGATTTTATAACCTTTAACCATTTCAAAAATCCATAACTTTGGATATTTATGCAATTAATGCATGTAGAATTAAAGCTAATTTTTATTTTAATTATTTGGAGCAACTGCTTATTCATATTATGGATGTCTTGTGTGTCACCCCCCCACTCTGCCCCCCCAGGGGGGGGCACATTTTTAATTTCTTTACAACACCATTCGTGTGACACATCATTTCAAAGGTCTGCAACTGCTTATTCATATTATGGATGTCTTGTGTGTCTAAGAAATTAAAAAGTGAGCAACTGCTAAAATTATTTGTAATATTAAAGGTGTGCAACTGCTTATTCATATTATGGATGTCTTGTGTGTCAAAGAAATTAAAGAAATTAAAAATGTGCCCCCCAGGGGGGGCACATTTTTAATTTCTTTACAACACCAGTCGTGTGACACATCATTTCAAAGGTCTGCAACTGCTTATTCATACTATGGATGTCTTGTGTGTCACCCCCCCACTCTGCCCCCCTAGGGGGGGCACATTTTTAATTTCTTTACAACACCAGTCGTGTGACACATCATTTCCAAGGTCTGCAACTACTTATTCATATTATGGATGTCTTGTGTGTCATCCCCCACTCTGTCCCTTAGGGGGGCACATTTTTAATTTCTTTACAACACCAGTCGTGTGACACATCATTTCAAAGGTCTGCAACCGTTTATTCATATTATGCATGTCTTGTGTTACATCCCCCCAAAGGGGGCACATTTAAGCTGTTGCATAGCTTTTATCGCGGGCTTTGAGCGCGGAGACCGAATCTAGAAATTCCGTGATGAGAAAAAAAAACCTAACATTCCGGCTAACTTCATTTCATTTCGGCAAATTTCGGCACTTCGGTAGACTTCTCATTTATTCATTAATAGAAAAAAAATTGTTTTCTTATCGGTCATCACGCTCAAAAAGTGTAATATTAAATAAGGATAATAATAGTAAAATAAATAGTATAAAGTATAAATAATAGTAAATTAATATCAAAGAAAAAGAAAAAACTTTTATTAATATAAAAAAACTGCATAAGTAAAAAATAAATAAATAATTATAGTTGCATAAGTTGATAAAAAATGCTATGCAATAGCTTTACCGCGGCAGTTCCCGGAGTGCCACACGTATTTATATATTTTTACTTTCTTCTATCTTTACAAGAAGAAAGTATTGGATTCATGAAAATTTTCGACTTCCGGTTTTCGACGGATTTATACGTTTTAGAAGGTCCTGAACACGTTTTGACTATTTTTAGAAAATGTCTGTCTGTGAGTCTGCCCGTCTGTCTGTCTGTCTGTCTGTATGTAACAAAAATTTTGTGGGCGCTCTATCTCAAGAACTAATGCTCGAAATTTAATAAAATTTTATATTCAGTTAGACCTTGATATGAATTAGTGCCTATTGGTTTTTGGTGAAAATTGGCCGGCAGGTGGCGCTGCTATACTACGTTTTTCATGATTTTCAAGATTGCTATATCTCAAGAACTAATGCACAGAATTTCACCAAACTTCAGATTCTGTGACCCCTTGATATACATAGATGCTGATTAAGTTTTGGCGTAAATTGGCCAGCAGGTGGCGCTGCTATGCCACGTTTTTCATGATTTTCATGATAGCTATATCTCAAGAACTAATGCACAGAATTTCACCAAACTTCAGATTATGTGACCCCTTGATATACATAGACGCTGATTAAGTTTTGGTGTAAATTGGCCAGCAGGTGGCGCTGCTATGCCACGTTTTTCATGATTTTCATGATAGCTATATCTCAACAACTATCGCACAGAATTTCACCAAATTTCAGATTCTGCGATACCTTGAGATACATAGCCGCTGATAAGGTTTTGGTATGAACTGCCCTATAGATGGCGCTGCTATGCTACATTTTGCACGAATTTTGCGATAGCTATATCTCAAGAACTAATGCAGAGAACTTTATCAAGTTTTAGATTCTGTTACACTAGAATATATAACATAATTAGACGCTGATTACATTTTGGTATTAACCTTGCAACAGGTGGTGCAGCTATGCTGCATTTTGCACGATTTTTCCGATAGCTATATCTCAACAACCAACGCACAGAATTTCATCAAACTTCAGATTTCGTTACAAAATGACATATAACATAATTACACGATGATTACGTTTTGTTACAAATCCTTCAACTGATGGTGCTGCTGTGCTATATTTTACACGGTTTTTTTTAAACTAACTACATCTCAAAAACTAATGCACAGAATTTCATCAAACTTCAGATTCTTTTACACCATAACATAATTAGACGCTTTTTTACGTTTTGGCATAAATTTTCCAAGATATGGTGTTGCTGTGCTACGTTTTGCAAATTTTTTGTTGTAACTATATCTCAAGAACTAATGGACGAAATTCTATCAAATTTCAGATTCTGTTAGGTCTTGATATAAATAGATGCTTATAAGGTTTTAGTATAGATTACCAACATGAGGCACTACTAAGCTCATTTTCTCAGAATATTAATTAAATTTTGCGTTTTAAGCTTTTCGGATACCAGAATCTCATTAGGCTAGGTCAAATGTTCGAGGAAATTCGATAGTGAGTAACTTTGGGGTCATCACATTTTTTTTTAAATATTAAAATGTACTTATGAGATAGAAGAAAGTTTTGGGATTGACACATCCAACTAGTTTTTTTTACCTTTGCTTCTATCTTTTATTTGTGACTGTGCAGTAAAAATAAATCTATTAATCAAAATTGTTCTTAGCTCATTCAGGAATTTTTGCTTTTAAATTCCCACCTTTTCCATCCGGACATTCAGGCCCATGTGAAAGGCAAGGGGGGGGGGGGTCGCCCTGTCCGAGGAGATTGAGGGAGAAGCATCAAATTTTTTCTACCAGCACCAATTTTTTTCCTTCTATCTCTACAAGAAGAAAGTATTGGATTCGTATAAATTTTCGAATTCTGGTTTCCGACGGATTGTACACGTTATAGGGGTCAGAGATTCCACAAAACATGCTTTTATAAAATATCTGTCTGTGACAGACATTTTGTAGTTCCCTATCTCAAGAAAAAATTCACGGAATTTAATAAAAATTGATATTTAGGTAAGACCCAGATATAAATTATTGCTGATTAGTTTTTGGCGTAAATCGCTCAACAGGTGTCACTGCTATGCTTCATTTTTTATGATTTACGCAACAGCTGAATCTCAAGAACTAGCGCACGGATTACAATAAAAATTTAGTTTTAAGTAGTCCCTGATATAAATTGATGCTGATCAGTTTTTGGTGTAAATCACTCAACAGGTGGCGCTGTTATGCTGCATTTTTTACGGTTTACGCAACAGCTGTATCTCAAGAACTAAGCACGGATTTTAATGAAAATTTATATTTAGGTAGTCCCTGATATAAATTAATGATGATTAGTTTTTGGTGTAAATTGCTTAATATGTGTCGCTGCTATATTGCATTTTTTAAGATTTATGCAACAGCTGTATCCCAAGAACTAATGCACAGATTTTCATAAAAAAAATACGTGTGGCACTCGGGGACTGCCGCGGTAAAGCTATTGCATAGCTATTGCATATTTTTATCAACTTATGCAATTATAATTATACATTTATTTTTTATTTATGCAGTTTTTTTTTTTTTTTTGTCTTTGATATTAATTCAAGTTTTTTCTTTTTCTTTGATATTAATTCAAGTTTTTTTTTCTTTTTCTTTGATATTAATTCAAGTTACACTTTTTGAGCGTGATGACCGATAAGAAAACAATTTTTTTTCTTTTATTGAATAAATGAGAAGTCTGCCGAAATGAAACGACGTTAGTCGGAGTGTTAGGGTTTTTTTTCTTTATTACGGAATTTCTAGATACGGTCGCTGCGCTCAAAGCCCGCGATAAAAGCTAATTAATAGCTTAAATGTGCCCCCCTGGGGGGTGACACACAAGACATCCATAATATGAATAAGCAGTTGCAGACCTATGAAATGATGTGTCACACGACTGGTGTTGTAAAGAAATTAAAAATATGCCCCCCCGGGGGGCATAGTGGGGGGGGTGACACACAAGACATCCATAATATGAATAAGCAGTTGCAGACCTTGGAAATAATGTGTCACACGACTGGGGTTGTAAAGAAATTAAAAATGTGCCCCCCTGGGGGGGGCAGAGTAAGGGGTGACACACAAGACATCCATGATATGAATAAGCAGTTGCAGACCTTTGAAATGATGTGTCACACGACTAGTGTTGTAAAGAAATTAAAAATATGCCCCCCTGGGGGGCAGAGTGGGGGGGTGACACACAAGACATCCATAATATGAATAAACAGTTGCAGACCTTTGAAATGATGTGTCACACGACTGGTTTTGTAAAGAAATTAAAAAAGTGCCCCCCTGGGGGGCAGAGTGGGGGGTGACACACAAGACATCCATAATATGAATAAGCAGATGCAGACTTTTGAAATGATGTGTCACACGACTGGTGTTGTAAAGAAATTAAAAATGTGCCCCCCTGTGGGGGCAGAGTGGGGGGTGACACACAAGACATCCATGATATGAATAAGCAGTTGCAGACCTTTGAAATGATGTGTCACACGACTAGTGTTGTAAAGAAATTAAAAATGTGCCCTTCCTGGGGGCGCAGAGTGGGGGGTGACAGACAAGACATCCATAATATGAATAAACAGTTGCAGACCTTTGAAATGATGTGTCACACGACTGGTTTTGTAAAGAAATTAAAAATGTGCCCCCTGGGGGGCAGAGTGGGGGTGACGCACAAGACATCCATAATATGAATAAGCAGTTGCTCCAAATAATTAAAATAAAAATTAGCTTTAATTCTACATGCATTAATTGCATAAATATCCAAAGTTATGCATTATTAAAATGGTCTAAGGGTATAAAAACTATACGCGAAATTAAAATTTACTCCAAAATATTTGATTAATACTTAATTTCTAAAAATCATAAATCTGTTTCTTTGCGATATTCAACTAACTTCCAACAGTCATTTTAATCTGCGATATTCAATGTTTTTAAATGGCCTGCTCTTTGATTTTTGTCAGAATGATCTCGTATTTGAAATGGCTTAAAAACGAAAATGAAGCGCCAAATACCTATAAAAAATATGTATGTTGTGAAGAAAACTTCAATTAACCAGATTTTCATTCCTACAACTTTCTAAAAATTCAGATTTTTCGTAATTTTTTTTTTTTTTTTTTTTAAATAGACCATTTTTCCCATTGAAAAGCATTGCAGAAGCATCGATCGACAGCCTGCTAGCAGAGGCTTCGCCGCCTATCGTCAAAAAATCCGCATGGCAAAATTTTAACACTACTTTCCCCTCCTGCTTCTTACTCCGTGGTTTATTTTCTTGAAATGAATCTCTACTTTCAATCAAATTTATGTCTCTGCTTGTAGGAAAAGCAAACTAGCCGGTAAATAAGTCTAGCTGTCAAATTTTAGATAATTTTAGTAAACATTTCATCGAGAATTTCAGTAATTATAGTCTACTTTTAAATGAATTACAGTATGTTAGATTAAATATCTGTGAATTATTTAATATTCCTTTTCTTTGAAAGTTTTGTGGGTGTGTCTGCTTAAAAGTGCATTAAACTTTGTTACTTTTTTATTTATGTGTGTGTATGTGTATAAAAGTTTACATATATATGCATCGTAATTAGTTCACAATACTTATTATGAATTAGTTCACAATACTTATCACGCAGATGTTCTGTATATTTGTTATTTATCAAAATAAAATTGCATATTAGATTATAATTATGTAAAGAATAATTTGAAGAAATATTTTTTTTCTCCCTCGCTGCACAGCATAAAGTATCTTCACGTTTTTGTGAGGCATATATTATAATAATTTATTTTGTGCATTTTAATTTTCTTTTCGTGTAATTCTACCTTTTTGTTCATTTACAAGATGTTAAATTAATCCGCATCATTAATTTTGATTCGATAGACAGGTCACAGGTTTGTGAAAAATGATCCGATTATAAATTGTTCCTTATAAATTGTTTTTTTCTTTCAGACTTTTTTAAATATTTTAGTATGGAATTATAAAATGATAAACCCTCTGCCTTTAAATTCTCCCAAGTCAAAGTGTAATTTATATTGTGGAAGTTTTTTATAAAAATAGATGATACAATGATGTATTCCTGATTTTGAAGCCCTGGAATCGTGCTATGGCCGAAGAACAAATATATATACAGACTGGAGTTTTATTTAAAGGTTCCAGCATTGCATTTCTATAAAATAACTGCCTCTCAGTTTAAATATTTTGATTGTGCGTTGATTTCTATGAATATTCTGTTGTTTAATTAAATCTTGCATCTTACTAATTAAATTTATATAATGCTGCTGCTAGCATGGAAAAAAGGTATAAGATATTTACTGTATTGAAAATGAAAATGCCAACTTCAAGTTAGCTGTAGAGTGAAATATTTATTTTTTTTATCTTTGTAATTGTCTACCATATTTAATATTCACTTAATGATTATACTTAACATAAAGCTATACGCATATCTTTAAGAAGTCTACCTATAAGTGGCGTAGCAAACGGGGACGATCTGCCTCGGGTGACACCCTGTAAGGGGTGACACCAAATCCTTATTTGCATGTATATATATATATATATATATATATAAAATCTTATAAAATGTGGAAAAAAATTCTGATGAAATGAAATTTCAAGTACATCACGCAACCGAGTTAATTTTCTTTTCTTGGAGAATCTGAAATTTTACACAGAATAGGGTGTCTAAATAAGATATGCATCAGGAACAGAAACCTACATTTCCAATGAGTGGGAGCAAAAGCAAATTTTAAAAAAAAGGATTTTTTCCTACATATAGGTATTGCATTGATTTATGTGAACTATTGGGTTATGAGTCGCCCTGTGGTTTCATATGTGGAAAGTCTGAAGATAAATAAGGAGGGGTTTGATCATTTCCTGTGTTACAGATGATGTGTGTTTCTTTGCCCCCCCCCCTTTTTTTTAAAGGGATTGCATTTGCATACAGTATAATCAATATTAAAAGATAATACAATTTATACTTTAATCTGTGTCTGTACCTTTGAGTTCCAAGAAAGCATTAACTTTAGTTTGTAAACTATACTGCATTTCAAAAAATGTGGACCGGTGATTTTTTAAAATAATAGTTCAAAAATTAATAAGTTTATTATAATAAATACAGTATAAGTTTACATAAGTTTTGTTAAAAAATCAAAATCAAATAGGCTTTCCCATAATTGTATGGACTTTTTTAATATTTTGCATTTAAATTACAATTTTGTATGTATTTCTTCGAATTATCTGTAAAATCACAACAGGCATGCAAAAAATGTTGACATTTTATTTGTAATAACGTAAAATTGCGATTGGAAAAATATGGTGGATTGGGGGAGGGGGGGAGTGTCACCCATCCTAGCTACACCACTGCTACCTATGTATTTTTTCCTTCTTAAATCATATTTCGAAATAGTGACTCCAAGGAAGGTGTAAAATTCAAATTTATAAGTTGATAGGAGGCTTGATCCTCCAGCGTTTTCAAATACTAGGAGCCCATAGACAGCAGTTTATTCTAGTTTGAAAATTATTTTTATTCAACTTAAAATATTTTTGTTGCATTGGATTTCGTTTCAAAAAGTATCTTTTTATATTGCTGTTTATATTTATTCAGAGTTTTCCCCAGGTTTAAAACAGGGCAGGGCGCTACTGTTCTGTAAAAGGCACTTTTTACATTTTTCAGGGCACTTTTTCATTTTTAATGGCACTTTTATAGAGTTGAATCTAAAATCTAGCGGTTCAAAAAGTCGTGAAAAAACAAATTTCATCAAAACATTTAAAAAAAAGAAAAGAAAAAGGTAAATTTTGCTAAAAGATCGCGAAAAACCCCCTCAAATATTACTATAACATCGCGAAAAAACGGCAAATTTTATTAAAAGATCGCAAAACAGCAATATTTGTTGAAAAATCACAAAAAAAGACAAATATCGCGAAAAAATGGAACTTTTCACAGAATTTTTGGACGAAATCTGCCGTTTTTTCGCAAGTCTTTTGACAAAATATGCCGTTTTATCGCTATTTTTTAACGAAAGTTGCTGTTTTTCGTGACTTATTTGACAAAATTTTCTGTTTTATCAAGACTTTTGGAAGAAATTTGTCGTTTTTCCACGATCTTTTGAGGAAATCTGCCGTTTTGTGAAATTTTGTGACGAAATTAGCCATTTTTTGCGAATCTTGCCGGAAATTAGTCGTTATTTCGTGCTTTTTAACGAAACTTGCCGTTTTTTAGCGATTTTTTAACAAAATTATCCGTCCCACGGGACGCGTACAAGGCTATTTTTTGCGTTTGGATCATTGCTGGAGGACTGCGTTTTTTCAAATGTGGGGCAAAAAGGGCGCTATTTTTTTTAATGAATGACGAGGGGCGCTAGTTTTTGGATGAGGGGCAAGAGGGGCGCTATTTTTTAAACTAAAGGGCAGGAGGGGCGGAGTGCCCCCCTGAAACCCCCTGGGGGAAACTCTGTTTATTCTGATAAAATTAAGGAAGCCTAACAGCTTGACAGGTAAATGCTGCCAGATCCAAAATCCAAAGTTAGTCTTTAGACTGGACAAAGTTCACTTACTCTACCTTTAATCCATTTAGGTGAATAAAATTAGTACCGAGTTTGCTTGAAAACTAAATACTGCCCTGCATTAGATTTTTCACCTAACTGAGTATTCTGTATAGTGTCAATCCTTCATGGCCAAGAAAACAGTTTAGGGTCAATCCATGGGAAATTATCCAGAAAAATAAAAAATGTTGCTCAATATTTTTGATTTTTTTAATTCTTTACCAGTTAATTTATTGTACATTTAGGAGTCTAAAACTTAAAGAGTCTTAAATCTTTTGAATTTTTTTTTTTTTTTTTTTGGCATCCATGTTTTTGTCATGTCACAAGCGGTTTTTCATGAAAATAGTACTTTACAGAATCCTTTATAACTTTTTTATTTCTAAACATATCAAAATGAATTAAAAACCATTATATATTTAATAATAAATAAACTAAATTTTCATGATAGGTATTTTTATGTTAATGTTTAAAAAAATTGTATAAAATAAGATTAAATGTATCATTTTTACAGTGAAAAATTGTCTTTTTTGACATAAAAATTTTAATAGAAGAAAGTAAAACTCACCTTTACATTTATTTTTCTGAATTTATACCCTAATGAACTATTTTCAGAAGAAATATAAAACATTTAGAGATGCTCCTTCTTTTTCTATAATTAATCAAAGTTGGCATCTCAGCATCAAAACGCTAAATTTGAAGTTCAATATCTAAAAATGGACTGGCTAAAAAATTATGAAAATTTGGCAGGATAACCTTCTTATGGACGTAAACATGTACCAAAAATATTATGAGTGATATGTACGTGGTTTTAAAAATATGGAACTTTGAATTGGCTTGAAAATCACATTTGTTTACATATATTTCCACACCATGAAGAACTCATAATGTATAATATATTCTGCTCATTTCTTCAGATGTCTCTTTTTAAAGTATAAATAACTTTTTTACGTAAATATAATTACAGTAGACTTACTCAAATCTGCAAACCTTGCGACCTGTGGTTGTGCAGATTTTAGAATTTTGTTGATTTCTGGTCATTTCTTTGTTTACATTTTTAAAACAGTAATTTGAATGTAATAAATATTGCAATAAAAATTATAATGAATGCTTTCAATATAGTAAAACATAACAATCAGTAATAAACTAAAATAATAAAAATTTTGATAATTTTTAAAATATTAAAAGCAAAGATCAAATGAATAATGTATGATTAACTATTCATTATAAAGATGAAATGTATTTTTCCTAAATTATTCAATGAAACTTCCCTCATAAATAATGTAGAATATTAAATCACATCAAAATCATAAAATAAGGAAGTTTTATTCCAGGTTTAGCCAGACTTAATATCAAAAAAAGTTTCATTAATACATAAATATATTGGATAAAAAGATTATGGATTATCTGTGATATCAGCAGTATCTTGAATTTTTTCAGAAATAAATTTATTCTTCCTTCAAGAAAAAACATGAATTCAGTAATAATAACAAAAATTATTAATTAATATATGGAATTGATTATTGATACAAAACTAAAAAAGTCAAATTTTGTCAATATATCTGAACTGAATGTTTTATTATTTACATTTGTAAATTATGTGCAGATTTTACAGAGTTGGTGATTCAAGGGTTGTGGATTTGAGGCAGTCTACTGTATATTAAAACCTAAATTACGCTCATAAACTTAATATTTCATTTATTTTTAAGCCAGGATTTAAGTGAATGTGAATATTAATTTTATGATTAAGAACAAATTTACAAAAATTCTCTTTTGTTAAATTCTATGATTGAGAACAAGTTTTCTTATCCTGTCCTGTTTATTTTTAATGTGCCAGTGCATAAATATGCAGTAGACTCCCACAAATTCACAAACCAGAAATCCGCACATATTTTATGGATGTAAACATGAAACTTTCAGTTCGGATATTGGGACAAAATTTGATTTTTTTAGTTTTGTATCAATTCCATATATTTTTTAATTTGTAATTTTCTTAATAATACTCTATTCATGTTTTTTTTTTTTTTTTTTCCCATGAAGGAAGAATAAATATTTTTTGAAAACATTCAAGATACAGTAGACTCCCTCAAATCCGCAAACCTAAAATCCGCAACTCTCTAAAATCCGCACATAATTTACGGATGTAAACAATGAAGCATTCAATTCAGATATAAGGACAAAATTTTACTTTTTTTGTTTTATAACAATTCCAAATATATTTTAATTTGTAATTTTTGTTACTATTACTGTCTTAATGTTTTCTCTTGAAGGAAAAATAAATTTATTTCTGAAAAAATTCAAGATATTCCTGTTATCAATGTTAATCATAATCTTACCAAATATATATGTCTTAATCAAGCTTTTTTTTTTTTTTTTTTTTTTTTGTTACTAAGTGTGGCTAAACCTGGAATAAAACCTCTTTATTATTTTGATCTGAATTAGTATTGTACATTATTTATGAGGCAAGTTTCATTGAATAATTTATTCAAAATACATTTCATCTTTATAATGAACACTTAATCATACATTATTAATTAGACCTTTGTTTTTAATATTTTAATCATTTTAAAAATGATCTAATTTTTTATTATTTTAGTTTATTACTTACTTTAATATTTTATTATATTGTAAGCATACATTATAATTTCAATTGGATTATTAATTGCATTCAAATTACTGTTTAAAAAATGTAAACAAAGCAATGACCAGAAATCCACAAAATCTCTGGTCCCAAGCTGTGCGGATTTGAGGGAGTCTACTGTATTGCTGATGTCATTGGTAATCAGAATCTTCTTACCAAATATATTTATGCATTAATCAAGATTTTTTTGGTTATTAAGCCAGGCTAAACTTATTTTATGTTTTTGATGTGAATTAATAATGCACTTTTATGAGGCATGTTTTGTTGAATAAATTTTGGAAAAATACATTTAATCTTTATAATGAATATTTAATCATATACTATTGATTATCAACTTGACCTTTGCTATTAGTACTTTAATCATTTAAAAAATTATATAAATTTTTATTATTTTAGTTTATTACTTATTTTAATATTTTATTATATTGTAAGCATTCATTGTAGTTCTGATTGCATTCAAATTACTATTTAAAAAATGTAAACAAAACAATGACCAGAAATCCAGAAAAATTCTAAAATCCGCGCAAGCTCTGGTCCCAAGCTATGCGGATTTGAGGGAGTCTGCTGTATTATGGTTTAAACTGTAAATACCGCATACTTCATTTTATAATTTAGAACAAATTTGCATTTTTGCTTTTTATTTATTCAGTGTATAAATATATCATGTCTTAAACTGTTGCATGCTTGATTTTGTGATTGAAAACAATTTTTCTTGTTCTATCTTATTTAGTTATGGGCACTGAGTGAATAGTGAATAAATGTATCATGTTTTAACTTGTTCATTACTAGAATTTATTTAGCTTCTCATTAGGAGAACTCAGTTGTGTTCTGTCTTAAAGGTTGTTCTGCGAACAAATTTCTGGTACACAAGCATATCGCCAATTTATACCATTAAGTGAAAGTGTTATCAGGTGCTTTGTAGCATCTACATGTGAACAGCATAATGATCACAATATCTCAAAAATTTGGAAAAGCTTGCTATCATTCAAAGTAAATGATTATATTGTGTGCATTTATAATAAAAAGTGGTGGATTGGAAAAATTCTTGAGCTAAGTGAAAAAAAACAATGACCTGTTTATTCACTTTTTTTTTTCACCTGCATTGTATAGACCAACAACTTCTTTTCAATTTTATCCAAAAATGATCCAAATGATAAAGTTTGGGTTCCAGTAAATAACATGCTTCAGAAACTAACATCATTGGAACTAATTACAGTCACTGGATACAGCTACAATATTACCGAGACACTTTGCAATGAAATATTCAGATATTTATTTCTATGAGTGTAAAATAGATTTAATTATGTATTCTATGCAAGAAAAAACATGTATTATATCTTTAACAGTAGCATTTGAAATAATAATAAAAAAAATAAATTATGCATTTAGGAGTAGTTTTTCTTTTAAAAAATGTGTAAACAAATGTGATTTTCAAGCCAATTTCAAAGTTCTATATTTATAAAACCACGTACATATCACTCATAATATTTTTGGTACATGCTTACATTCATAAGAAGATTATCCTGCTAAATTTTCATAATTTTTTAGCCAGTCTTTTTAGCTCACAGGCTATCATAGCCTGAGAGCTTATGTGCCCGTCCGTTCTGTATGTTTGTTCGTATGTGCGTAACGCGATAACTCATGATAAAAATATCGGATCCACTTGAAATTTTGTATATAGGTATATCCTGATAAGGCGCTTCCCTGATTAGTTTTTGGAGTTCATTCGATATGTATAAGAGGGGGAACGGGGGGCTCATGCCCCTCCCCTTAATGGATATAAATAGGTTTTTCATGCAGAATTAACAGTTTTTGTCCAAAATTTAGATATAGGATCATTCTGATGAGACGATTCCGTGACTGTAATTATGTGTTCATTGAAAAAGTATAAACAGGGGGAACGGGGGGCTCATGCCCCCCCCTTAATTGATATAAACGGGATTTTCATGCAGAATTAACAGTTTTCGTTCAAAATTTAGATATAGGATCATTCGGATGAGGTGATACCGTGGCTGTTATTAGGTGTTCATTGAATAAGTATAAATAGGGGGAACGGGGGGCTCATGCCCCTCCCCTTAATGGATATAAATGGGTTTTTCATGCAGAATTAACAGTTTTTGTCCAAAATTTAGGTATAGGATCATTCGGATGAGGCGATACCGTGGCTGTTATTAGGTGTTCATTGAATAAGTATAAACAGGGGGAACGGGAGGCTCATGCCCCTCCCCTTAATTGATATAAACGGGATTTTCATGCAGAATTAAGTTTTCGTTCAAAATTTAGATATAGGATCATTCTGATGAGGCGATTCCGTGGCCGTTATTAGGTGTTCATTGAATAAGTATAAACAGGGGGAACGGGGGTTCTAATGCCCCTCCCCTTAACTTGCATAAATGGATTTTTCAATCAGAATTGTCAGATTTCGTTCAAATCTCTGAATAGTTTTGGAAGTTTAATGGTTAAGTATAAAAGAGGGGAATAACTCCTCTTAAATTATATAAATGCTAAATGGGTTTTTATTAAGAATTATCCGATTTGCTCTGAATTTTGGATATAGATTTTTTAATATGATAAAGCATGTACTTGATAGTTTAGGAAGTTCAATGATTAAGTATAAAAAAGGAGAAAGGGGAGAGCTGTTTCCCTTTCTTAATTTTTTTTCGAACGGAATTAACGAAAATACAAGGCTGTAATGTACAATTAGTATGCGTAGCCTGTGAGCTCAATGCCATCAGTTTAACTGGGCAATATTCTTTTTTATTTTAGATATTGAACTTCAAATTTAGCGTTTTGATGCTGAGATGCCAACTTTGACTAATTATAGAAAAAGAAGGAGCGTCTTTAAATGTTTCATATTTCTTCTGAGAATAGTTCATTAGGGTATATATTCAGAAAAATAAATGTAAAGGTGAGTTTTACTTTCTTCTATTAAAATTTTTATGTCAAAAAAGACAATTTTTCACTGTAAAAATAATACATTTAATCTTATTTTATACAATTTTTTTAATCATTATCATAAAAATACCCATTATGAAAATTTAGTTCATTCATTACTAAATATAATGGTTTTTAAATCATTTTGATACGTTTAGAAATAAAGTTATAAAGGATTCTGTAAAGCTATTTTCATGAAAAAACGCTTGTGACATGACAAAAAATGGATGCCAAAAAAAGTTCAAAAGGTTTAAAAATTTTTAAATCTTTGTTTTAGACTCCTAAAAGTACAATAAATTAACTGGTAAAGAATTAAAAAAATCAAAAATATTGAGCAACATGGTCTGGATGATTTCACATGGATTGACCTTTTGTGAATTGTAGGTCAAAATCACCAGGGGGTTTATCACTGCATAAATTTAGTTTTTAGAGTTTTTTCTCCAAGATACATTAAAAGAATCATTAATTAAATGACATAAATTTTAATTTTCTTCATATTTCAGGTTCTAAAATGAGTCATACTTTCAAACCTTCTCCAGTTCATGGTGCAGGCGCTACATTATTTATGAATGAGCACTGCAGCGATATTACAATCATCATAACAGAAGATTGTACTGTCTGGCGCTTTCCTGCTCACAGCACTGTGTTAGCTGCTCAAAGTATAGTTTTTCATCGGATGCTTGACAGTGATTTTATTGAAAAGAAAACTCAGGAGATAGTATTGCAAGATATGACTCCATCTACTTTGAAAAAACTTCTCAGGTAAATGTAGGAGAGGATGAAATATTATTTTTATTTTTAAAAAAATTTTATATTTTTAATTTTATCCTAAAATAAATATTTTCTGAATAAAAAAATTCAAGCAAGTTTGCAGCGAATATTTGAAACCTCATTTCAGAACTTTTTGCAATAGATAATACATATATGAATACCATAAAATATCATTAATCCACTCTTCCTGATCAAATGCCCTCCCCTGACTTTATAAAAAATGCGAAAAATTTTTAAAAATCTTGAGAAAACGTCCCCCTTCACCCCCAACCCTCCTTAGAGATTGCTAGAAAAAAATGTAACTTACGTCAAACGATTGCTAAAAGATGGAAAATACATCAAAGAACAGTGAAAAAAAAAGGAAATTTTATCTAATGATCACTAAAAAAATCCCGAATTTTGTCAAAGAATCATGAAAAAAGAGAAAATGTCTTCAAATGATTGCCAAAAATTTTTGGATTACAAAGAAAATTGACAAAAAGTGAACCAATCATCAAAAGATTACAAGAAAAAAGTCGAATATGTCAGTTCTTAAAAAAAAACTCTCAAACAATCGCTAAAAAATTCAATTTACATAAAAAAAAATCTCTAAAAAGGCACAATTTATGTCTAAAGATCGCTGAAAAATTGTGCATTTCTTTTATAGTCCCCATAAAATGCACTTTTTTCAAAAGATTGCAGGAAAAAACGTAAATATGTCAGATTTACAAAGAAAATACTGCTAAAGGATCACAAAAAAGTGCAAATTTCGTTAAAAGATTACAATAAGAAATTTGAATGTTATCAAAAGATCACGTTAAAAAATACAACTTAGGTCAAAAGATCATAATAAAATGCAAATTAGGTCAAATGATTACAGAAAAATGCATATTTCATTAAAAGATCGCAGAAAAAAATGATTTTCATCAAAAAATCATATGAAAACAGCGAATTCCACCAAAAAAAAATCCTGGAAAAAGTTAATTTTGCTAAAAGAATCACCGAAAAAATATGAATTCCATTAAAGAATCGTGAAAAAACTTCCATTTCTCCAAAGAATCACGAAACAAATGTGCAGGAAAACATAAATTTCGTCAAAAGATTGCTGGAAAAATGCATTTTTTGTTAAAAAATCCCCCAAAAAACTGCAAATTTTGTCAAATATCACTAAAAAACACAAATTTCATCAAACATTGCAAAAAATTCTGTGAATTTCATCATATATCGCAGAAAAAAAACCCTGCAAAATTCGTCAAATATCCTTGAAAAAAAAAAAAAAAAAAAAAACGCAAATTTTTTGAAAAGATCACGAAAAGTCCTGTGTAAGCACCGCCCCCCCCCCCCCCCTCTGAATATTTTTTTTTTTTCCATCACGTTTGGAGGGGACAGATTAACAGTATTTTACAGTATACGCTATATGCCCAATGATGCTCAATCGCTTGCGATTTTAGATGTTTTGTTGAATATCTAATAAAATGCACAAGGAATTATCTTGAAATTCCAGGTGTCTGAAACAGAATAGTATAGGTCATATATTTCAGCAAAGATTTTTTCCTGAAACTCCACTGGAGATCGTTAACAAATTGAAAAAGAATAAATACCTTTTGGATAACCCTGTGAAAACTAATATAGCAAAAGCATTCAAACTATAGAACACGATTAAGAGGCTTACTTTAATAAAATGTGTTCATTTTTATAAGGATAGCATGCAGACTAGTAGAAAAATTAAAGTTTTTATAAAAGCTCCCAAATTTCAAAAAGTTTTTTGCTTATAATGTGCAGAGTTTTTTATATGAAAAAAAGTTCTTTTCAGAAATTATGACAAACAATATTGTACACAATGCCCTGTAATCAAAGTTAAGAAATAATACAAATTGTATGAAAAATGAGTAGGTGTACTTAGAGATGTAAATTTTCCGGAAAAATATAAGTGGCGGAAAAAAACTGGTTTTTTACCGTTTTTTTTCGGGAAAAAACAGAGAAATTGGAAAAATTGATTTTTCATCATTGTTCCTCCCAATAAATTATATTTTCTTAGAAAATATTAAATAATAAACTTTTTTTTCCATTTATTTATACTAAAAGAAAATTATTTTCACTTTATTACAAAATAAAATAAGCAAAGCCTGGTTTTAAATTTTTTTTCCCTAAGAATTTTTATTAAATGCTATTGTTTGTTATATCATATGACTGTTGAAATGATTTTTTAGTTACATGTTTAACTACCAATTGACCTAATGTAAAAACCTGAGCCAATATGTCTGCAGTTTGGAACTAAATAAATTATGCATCCCATTTACATAAGTATAGTTTTTAAGTAAATGATACTAGTTTAAAGAAATAAATTATTGCAGTTTTGTCATTATTATGAATGTCAGTATTCAAAAATTCCATTGTTTGTTTAAAAAATGTATATTTTTACAATATTAAATTTTTTTCTTACAATCATAATTTTATTTCCTTTAAAAAATATGTTTAGTTTTGGTATAGCTTGTCAATCTCAACTCAAAAAAGTTTTAATTTAGTTTTATAACCTAAATTCAAACAAAACTAAGTTTTATTTTGGCTTACTCAGGTCTGCAACTAAAAAACAGCATAGGATTTATTAACTGTTAGATTTTTACTCACTAAAACCAGAAAAATGTTTTTTTTTTTTTTTTTTTTTTTTTTTTTTTTTTTTTAAGTTATTAAACATAATTTTTTTATTTTTATCGGGAAATCTGATATTTCATTCTTGACTAAGAAACCATATTCAATAATGTTTCTATATGGTAATTACATATTTCTAAGAGTGGAACTCAAAAGTTATGAAAACAGAACACTACAAATAGAAAATGCTCGTTATTTGAGGAATTAACAAAAGTAGTTACACATAAAGATAAATTTCTACTGTATTTTAAAAAGCTAATAAAATTAAAAGTTTAATGAACAGGAAAAGTATAATTTGGAACATAGTTACTTGTAATAATATATGGATTTTTTTTTTCATCGCAGTTGTACTTTTCTAATGCAAACTGCCCATGTTTTGCAATATTACTGTATATGGAGGTCAATTTTAGATTCAACACCTTGAAAAAACATTCAGTTAATCAGCTAAAATGAAATTGTGAAAAATGCAGCATAGTAGTGCCACCTATAGTGCAATTTACACTAAAAACTAGACAATATTAATATATATCAGGAACTGGCTGAATCTGTAGTTTGATGAAAAATCGTTCTTTAGTTCTTGAGATAGAACTATTGCGATAATCATGAATAATACAGCATAGCAGCATCATCTGTTGAGCGATTTACACCAAAAAAGTAATGAACAGAAAATTATATCATGGATTAACTTAATCTGAAGTTTTATGAAAATCCATACATTAGTTTTTGAGATAGAACTATTGTGGAAATCATAAATAATTACAGCATAGCAGCGCCATCGGTTGGGCGACATACACTAATAACTGAACATCTCGAGTTTATATCAAGGTGTAACTGAATCTAAAGTTTTGTGAAATTATGTGCATCAGTTCTTTAGATAGAGTGTCCATGAAATTTTTGTCACATACAGGTACACAAAGTGACAGATATTTTTCAAAAACCAGCAAATCAAGTTCAAGACCTTCTAAAACATTTAAATACACCAAAAACTGGAAGTCAAATTTCTCACGAATTCAATATTTATTTCTTGTAAAGATAGTAAAAAGTAATAAATGCATGCTTCAAATTTTATGTTAAATTTTTAATTTTATCATTTGCATTTCTATTAATTGGCATATTATTGAAACAATTTTGCACATGAATTAATTTTTAAAAAATAGAAGTTGCATTTAATTATATATCTAGATTTTTTTCCCATGTAATCCTGTTTTTGTGAAACTGTGAAATTCTTGTACTAACTTGTACATAATATAATCAAAATTTGTGTTGACATTTTTTATAAGGTTATTCATACACATAACAACTTGATAAGATTCAGCTGCTATATGGCATGAGATTTTTTTTCTTCAATCATTGCATTTGTGAAAGATTCAATTTGGAGCTTAAACTTTTTTCTGAAATGCCTATTTTCAAGAGAAATTTTGCGAAGGGTCTTGTGTTTCAAAGTAGAAAAAATGTAAAGGGTCCTTTTAAGTTTTCTCAAATAGATTTCTGTTCAGAGATCAGATTACCCACATTAAAGTTTTCATGTCGGACACTCAACATAAAAATAAATAAAATAAAAAGTATGAGAATGTAACTATTACAAAATTTTCAATGCATTTTTTTACAAATGAAATTTCAATTTTTCCAGTTTGGAAAAATTGAGAAATAAGCCTTCGGAAAAAAACTGAAAAAAAAAAGTTTTTTCCGAGCATTTTCATCTCTAGGTGTACTACATAATGTTTCAGTATGCCTGCACGAATACGAGGGTTGTAAATTAAATAGTGGCAACTTAACCTTGAAGCTTGCAGTAGAACGGGCATGCGTAAATAGGATATGGGAGTGAGGAGGTGGCACTGTTGTTGATGTGTAGAGTGCAAAAATCGATCGATCTGCTTAAAAGGGTAGATGTTGTGTAGTGTTAAAGCAGGGAGTTTCGTTTCCATCGCTCTAAAGCATTTTTTTTAAAAGGTGATCAGCAGTCATGTCTTAAAATTGAGGTTGCAAGTGGCAAAAATGCAACAGAATGCTATTGAGGATTAGTGGAAGCCTGTGGCACAAATGCTTTACCGTATAGGACAGGAGCATGATGGGTACAAACATATTGTTCGCGTCGGAATGAGACTGCGGATTTGCAACTCACAGGTCGGCCCACTCTCTTATTGTGACGGTGGCAGTGGGAAATCCTGGAACACCCTCTCTACTCATCCGACATGAGTCATTTGTGACTTGAAGTTGGCCGAAGTTGAAGGAACCCCTTCGAGATCACCGATTTCATGACGTTTCATCTGTACTCTATGCAGTAGAGCACTCGGTTGCTCACATCAACAATCAGCACCTTGCCACTAATCTACAACAGATTCCTGACATTTGGCAAAATGTTATAAGCTTTGCTGATGATTACATAGAAGGAATGTAATGCAATTGTACTTGTAAATTCATTAAAAATTCATTTATATCTATGGTACCATTACTTAATTTACAGCCGTCGTATAATAAAATTATAAAGTGCATAATGTATTAGCTAAAAGTAAAGAGCAACTTTTGTGAAAATCACAAAAATATAGCTTGAAAATTTTTTTATTTTTATATCGTCGAATGAATAAATGAAGCAAAAAAAGAAGGCTGTATCCAAATATCCTAAAATATGCAATAGATTGTAACCTATGCTATATTTGGATACAGCCCCTCATCGTTCTGCTTTGTTTTTGGAACTTTGGTTTTCGAGCTTATTTTATCAGCAATAATTTTCAAGTTGTATTTTTAAGACTTTCACAAAAGTAGTTCTGTTTAATTAGCTGATACAATTATGTACATTATATTTTGATTGCATTCGCTCATGTGCAGTGAAACATTTAGTAAACCTTGCATTTTTTATTATTTTTTAATTCTGATTGCAAGGTATTGTGTGCAATACTGTTTGTCATAATTTCTGAAAAGAGATTTTTATATTAAAAAACCTGCAAATTATAAGCAAAACACTTTGTGAAATTTGGAGCTTTTTCTATAAAAACCTTAATTTTTCACAAGTAAACTGCTATCCATATAAAAATGAACACAGTTTATTACAATAGGTCTCTTAATAATGTTCTTCAGTTTGACTGTTTTTACTGCATTAGTTTCTGCAGTATTATTCAAAAGATATTAGTTTCAGGATGATTCCTAATGTATTTTTCTTGATATTTAATAAAATGTCTAAAATCACAAGTGATTAGCCATCATTGGCCATATAGTGTGTATGTATGCATGCACAGGCACATACATATGAATTAGGGATTTACCAAATATTTGGTATCTATTCGGTATTCGGATATGTTACTGAATATTCGGCTTGGCCGAATACAAAACTATTCGGCCTGCCAAATATTTGGTTTGGCCGAATATCAAAGTATTTGGCCAAATCCAATACTTAATAAAGCCTTTTAAAACACATTTTAAAAAACTTTTCCCAATTTCTACTTTTAACTGCCAATTTATTAATATATTTAAAATAATTAGAAATAAAATCATATTTTAATAATATAGAATGTTTTTACATTATTTATTTGCTGTTTGTAAAGTTTAACTTAAGAAAATTAACCATGAGAAGGATTAAAATTATGATTTATTAGGATTCTCCTTAGGAATAAATGATGCGAGTGCAGATGCAAATTCTTAAATTCTATTTAGTAAATAATCTGTTTCTTGCTTTTCCCAAAAGTTCTTAAACAAGAAAGGAAAACTTTTGAGATTAGTAAGAGCTATCAAGGCAGACAATTTTTTGTTTATGAAACCATAATCATAATCAACTTATTGAATCATAAATGCATTGTATTTCATCTCATTCTAGGTCAAACTTGTGTTTTCGTTTGTTGCATTAACAAAAATAAGATACCATAACTATTTTTAACTCACATGCTTTGATTTCTGTAAAATATGATATGATGGGAAGGATGGAAAATGCCACTATTCATAAGAAAAGAACTATGAGCTAGACATTCCTTTATTCAGAATTAAGTTGAAAGTATTTACTTTATATTGAAAAAAATCTGTCTTGAGTTATTTAAAAGAACAAATATGAGACTACAGTTTTTCTTCAACTATTTTTTCATTATTTCTCTTTGATTTCAAAATGTTGTTTCAATTCGTAGAAGAAATGAAATTTAAAATTTTACTAATTGAAAAAGTCTCATAATTATGCTTCTTAAATAAAAAAAGGCATTTTTTTTCAATACTGAATGTTCTTATAAAAAGCTCTTGTTTATCAAAATATAAGTTTCTCTTATTAAATATTATGTAAAATTGTTTTAAAAAGTGACATTTTAATTCCTTTAAACTTTGAAATATAAAAAGTATTTGGAAAGCCGAATATTCGGTATTCGGCCCAACAATTACTGTTCAGTATTTGGTTTAGCTGTCTTCTGAACATTAGATATTCGGCAAAAGTCACTATTTGGTGCATCCCTAATATGAATACATGCATAATATGAAATTTTTGAAAATCAAACACTGGCATGCAATAAATATGCAAATGTAAACAAAGTCTAGCAATAATACTGTTTTCTTAATTTTTAAGTAATTGTTAAAAAGTATTAATATTCTTAATGACATTTCTATAGAATATGAAAAAAAAATCTTTTAAAACTATGTATAAGTTCAATTCTTTCAGCTTAACAAAATTATCAGGTAAAAAAAAGAAAAGTTATTTAAAATTGATATTTAATTCTATTTATTTGCACAGATGTGACAATTTCTTTTGAAGTAATCAATTAACAATCATTATATGTGTTTAATTTGTTATTTATATTGCTAATAAATGAAGTATGTTTATACTTATGTTAATATTGTTATTAATTACATTTATAAAAATATGTATTAGGGTTTTTAATATCATCTGTTAGAGGCTTTACTTTTTTTAATTTATAATTTTTTGTAGTTCATTCAACATCTTGATATTAGATTGGGGGGGAGAGGTCAGAATTATTGATGTTATTTTTAATCCTGATTCTTATGCTCCCTGTTATTCCATTGTATAAATTGAATTTTTCCTGCAAACAATTATCTTGCTGATCTTTAAGAGTTGTCTTCCTTAAACCATAATTGGGGATGTGAGGCCTCTGAGACTGCACAACACTTACTTTTCTATGTCCCACTTTTTCACCTTCCATGATACAGGTTAACATCCAATACTTTTAAATATATAAATCTGCATTGATCATTTAATATTTCATTCATATATTCCTATAAATATTAATGTATAATATTTTTAAATTTAGTGTATGATATTTAAGAAATATTCTTTATTTGCATTTACAAATACAGTAGAACCTTGTTAACTTGAACATTCAAGAAAAAACTATTTTTTGTTTGTTATTGGAACTGAAATTATGTATAATTGGACGGGCAATCTCGGAAACAGTTTGTGCTGAAAGTAATTTATGTTAACAAGCTTGACTGCACTGTACATTATGGCAAGATAGCAACTCTGAATTCAGCACCTGTACAGTTAAAGCTTTTTTATATAAAGTTTGGTTGAGTAAATTACCATAGCTTTTCACTTTTAGTAATAATGCATAAAAACCAGTATACCAAGTCTCATTTTAAAACTACTTTTATGAAAAAAAAAAAAAAAATTGTCAATAACTTTGTATTATTTAAAGGCTATGATATTTTTTTCTTTTTTCCTAAACTCTTGTTCATGTATAAAAATGTGAGTGAAGCCATTTCTTTAAAGAAATATTCCATCACATGGGTATTGATGGAGATTGTTAAGGAGTTAAACAAAGGAAAATCAATTTTTACAGTCTAATCTCCAAAATCTAACATTAAAAAATGTCATCAAAGTCTTTTTCTGTTATCCTCCCCACTTTTTTTATGCTTCAAACTCTCAAAAGAAAGAAAAATAAAAGTTGCTTATGAATTAAAATCTTCAAAATCAAAAGTGATGGATTAACACATAAGGAGATCACCGAGGCTGTGCTAAATATAATCATTGATAGCGCTGCTAGCAACTCAGAATAATGAATACAAGAGCTGGCAAAAGAAAAGGTGTCATTGAAATTGTACATACATTTATTTAACTGGAAAATAATGTATGTTTTAATTAATATATGTAGGGGAAAAAACTGTATTTCTGAAATCTATATTCTTTATTTTCATAAAATCTAAGGAAAAGTTGTCGATAATGGCCAAAAAAAATGTAATGAAATTGACATAAATTTTTTCATAAATTTCATGTTAAAAAAAATAACTGCACTGTTTATTATTATATACTAGAAGATAGCCCTTCAAAATGACGTGTTTGCATTTTTAAAGGATGATAAAAAATTACAACAACTGTGGTCAATCATAGCCACTGTAGGCTGAAACAATTTTGATAAATGCAGCGATTAAACTTGGAAAAGGAAAAATGTAACAAAAAAAGAAAGAAAGAAAATTTCAGCAGAATTCTGCATTTTAAACTATAGCAAAACTATCTGGTAGATGGGGGTGGGGATTATAATGAAATTTAAAACGCACTCGTGGTTTGCTTAAAAAAAAAGTTTTAATTAAATAGTGTTTTTGAAATTGTGAAAAGATTTCAAAACGAAGTAAAATGTAGTGACGTCATTTACAGCTCCCACTGTAAATCTGACCATTGAGAACGCTCCATTAAGACTATGGAACAGTTTCATTGGTCAGAAAATAGATTACCTTTAAAATCGGAGGTAACTTTTCACAATGTTTTTTATAGATTTGAAATTCGCAAGAGTCATTCACAGCTGTAAAGAGAAAAAAAATTAAAGCAACCCGAATATAAAAATTTTAACAATATTGCATTTAAAACGCACCTTCGCTTTCCTTTAATAAAAAGTGTTAATTAAATATACTGTTAAAAATTTGACTCATTTGCTACAGCTTCACGCCACCGCTTTTATAGAAAACGGTTACTTTACTGTGTTATGGAGCATTCTCATTGGTCATAAAAGAGATATTCTATAAAAGCTGTGGAGTGACGCTGCAGCAAATGGATCAAATTTTTAACAGTGTACTTTTTGAAATCGTGGAAAGATTTCAAAGTGAAGTAAGATGTAGTGACGTCATTTACAGCTCCCACTGTAAATCTGACCAATGAGAACGCTCCATTACGACTATAAAACGTTTTCATTGGTGAATGAGTTTATTTTTCTCGTGGATAGATTGACCCCGGAATTGTTACACACGGAGGGGTTTTATATATATAATATTTTTTTAAGATTAAGTTAGAAAGTATCAATCAGTTTTTTTTTCCCCTTATTTAAATATCTATAAGTATATATGAGTTAAATCTATATAATAAAGGCCAAACGTATCTGTGCGTAACGCATACGTCATGTTTTGAATGGCAACACTTTTCGATGAAATTCTAATTTTGCAATTTTCGCTATTGTAAAATTTTAAACTTCTAGACATAGCACGTTTTTGACGTTTATACCATCGTATGGAGAAAAATATGCATGTTTAAATGCAGTTTGTTAGAAATCTGTATCTCAATTTGTTTTTGAGATATTTTTTTATAGTTTTTAGTTCATTTTCTCTAATGGTGGCAACTTAAGTATCGCATTTGTGTGGGAAAAAAGGGAAAAATATCCATAAAATAAAAAAATTAAAAGAATAGAGATGCAGTTTCGTGGCTGGAGATGACGCCTAAAAAGCATCTCTAAAATTCACTGCATTGCATCAAACACAACCACGTGCTTTCGCAAAAAAGGAAAACTTTTAGCGATACAGTTTTAATTTATAATACAATGAAATGCTATTTTAGAAAGCTAAAATATAATTATTATTATTTTTTTTCATTTAGAGAAAAAATGATATTAAAGGGTTCGGTCTCTGTTCTTAGCGATTGTTTTGTTTGGCCCAAATAAGAGACTTAAATGGGAAGAAAAACGCCCGCGAAACCATTTTAATCGCATACTTCACCTCCATTTATCTCTTTTCTCCGTGAAAAATAACAAATCACTGTATATTTTAGTTGCCATTTTTTCATAGCAACCGAAAAAAATAGTAATTAAAAACGTGTTATGTCAAAATGTCGACGGCTATAAAACCCAGTGAATGTTGTTGGTTTTATTTCGTTTTTTCCTATCAATTTAATAACTTTTAGTTCATTGCAAACTTAATTTACAAACAATACATCAATTAATCTTCGCAAAAATGTATTTTAAAGAATATCTGTGTGTCATATTTTCTTAGTTGATTTTATAAACTGAAATAATGTAATTTTATTCTTTGACAAGATCTTTGGGTAATAACTTCTATCTTGCGTCTAATATGGAAGTACCGATTTCAAAGCTTTATATGATAACATAATTAATATTTTTCATATAAAATTGCTGTTTGGAATTAGTTGGCAGTTTAAAAAGCATATTACGTAGGAAAAATTTATTAGACTTTTCAATTTAAATTTTTAAAAAAGTTTTTCACCTTTACTCTGTGACCCAGGAACCCCGGGTTCGGTGTACTAGTTATCAATAATGGCCACTATTAAGAATATCTGAAGTACTTTTGATATTCTTTCAGAAATCTGGAATTTTCAAAAAGTAAGCTTCATCTCAATCCCAGTGATGCTGGATTTTATAAGTTATACATATTGTATTCTGAAATTGGAATTTTATGGGATTTAGTACACTTTAAAGATAAAAAAATAAGATATCTTAAAAACAGAACACCTTTATATATATATATATACATATATATAATTTCAAAAAGTTTAATAATAGAAATGAACCATTTGTATTGCATATAGTTTTAATTTTCTTTTTTTAATTAAAGTAGAATAAACAGTTCATTTGTATTGCTAACCATTTTTTAATAATTCACTTTTAAAATTTCAAAGTATAATACTTATTTGTTGGGTACTTTTTAAAATGCTTTCAATTCTAAAATTAATAATCCTTTAGTTAGATCTAACTTGAAATGAGCCATATCTGT
The DNA here is from genome assembly GCA_964019185.1 of Maratus speculifer. Classification (NCBI taxonomy): domain Eukaryota; kingdom Metazoa; phylum Arthropoda; class Arachnida; order Araneae; family Salticidae; genus Maratus; species Maratus speculifer. Next base: position 206,837,989 of record OZ025291.1, read on the forward strand.
TGAAATTTTTAATACCCCAACAAAAAAAAATATTCAGAGATAGATCCAGCTGTCTACTTAACCCTTTTGGGGCAAGTATCTTTTACAGAATTTCTAAATTTTCATCCCTGGATTTTTTTAAGTTTTTCACCTAGCTAAATCAGGAAAATATTTGGATTAAATAAGTCAATATTCACAATTAAAAAATTACTGGGAAGAATAATCAAAGATTCTGAGCACAATATGTGGCACGTATACCAGTCGTTCAATCCCAAGGGGTTAAAGGGGATCTCTTTTGAGAGGAATGGTGAGTTTCACACCTGTACACGGGCTTTATCCCTGAAGCTTTTTGACAACTTCAAACTTTTTTTTTTCTTTTTTAACACATAACGAAGTTAATTTCATTCATATAATTGGCAGGTATATTAATGAATGTGTAAAATTTCTTAGTTCTATTGAGATACTAAGAAATCGAATAATGTTTTCTGTTTTCATATAAAGACAATGAATATATCAGAAAAAATTATAAAAGGCAGAATTTAAAGCTAATTTCTGGTACTATAATAACTCTCAACAGTTACAAAATAAGATCAAGAAGGAGTAATTTATTATAACTGAACCTCTAACTTATACATAAAAAAAAGAAACAGTCATGTAATTTTTTATTTAAAGAATAATACTGCAAATTTCATACATATCCATTTTAAATGACTAAATATGTATCAGGAATATTTGTGTTCAGTGGCATTTTTAAAAATGCTTTTACATTTTAAAATATAGTAGTGTACAGAATTTTCTTTGTTTGAAAGGGAGAGTGAAGTTATTCTTGCAATCTAGTCTAATGTGTAGTTTTCTTTAATAGGATTTAACAATAAATCAACGAAATCATTGTAAATTTAAATATTATTTTGATTTCTTGTTTTTGAGAATACCAAGTAAAATAACCTTCTAAACCTTAGTAACCTTCTAAATACCAAGTAGTTGAAGAAAAATAAAAACAGTTAAAGATCTTTAAGATACCTAACTAACAATTTTTGAATAAGAAAAGTTATTGGTTGTAAATAATTTCTTTTTTTCTTTTTTTTTTTTTCTTTTCTATAACTAAAGAATATTTGAGAAATCTTCCAGCCTTACAAGATGCAACATACAGTCAAGAAATGTTGACAAAATTTGCATAACTTTGAAAGACAATCAGTACTGTCAATTATTTCATTGAATTCACAGCTGAAATTCCAGAATTATTTAAAACTTGGTTCCTATATTAAAGTATAATCTGTCTGCCAAGTCATATCTTGATAGAAAACACCTGAAAACCTGATTTTAGCAGCTGACTTGTAAGTTTATTGTGTTTTCCTGCACCCAAAAGTATGAAAACATGAAGGACTGGAAGGATTTATGCCTGACATTTACAAGTGTTCAGAATCTATTACTAGTAAATCTGCATATCAGGAGCCTCAACGTCAGCTTTGCACATCATGTTTTTTTAAAAACACTTTGGGTAATATTCAACTTCCTGGAAACTGTAATTTAAAATTTTCAAATTACGTAATTATTTATAAGAATAAAATAAGAATAAGAAGTTTTCAGCCATCAAAAGTGTTAAATTAAAGATTTAGTTATGTTAGGATATTCTGAAATTTTCATGATCTATTATTTTTGTTTTTTTATTATAACATAGTAGATTTCTTCAGGGGGGCTCCGTCTCCCTGAACCCCCCATAATCTCATTAAACTTAAATTTGTAACTTTCTATCAATTTGCTAATGGTTATCGTATATCTTGTATTTCTTTATACATTTTGATTTATAAGGATAAGTAACAGTTTTAATAAGCATTTTCCATTATACTCGTACTTCTACATACCTGCCCACCACAAACACTTAATGTGATGTATCAGGAACTTTTGAAAGTATAAACTCAGTAATCTAGGGTTTTATAATTTTTGTTTCCGAAAAAAAGATGTTTTGATTGCATTTTGTGGTAGTTATCACGGACAGACAGACAGACTGACACACTGACAGGCAGAAAACAATAAATTTTGTGTCGCCAAAATAAGCCTTCACTGAAGTTTCGGCAATGACGTCATTATTCATGAGTTATTGCTATCCATGTTTCTAATATTTTTTATGACTACTATAAAATACCTGTTTTATTTCAATTATGACGTCAAATTTTATCTGGTGAAATAATTGTTAAAAATAGAATTAATTTTTATTTCTTTTACTTCTAATTATGCCCCCATTTTTGTCAGAAAAATTCTTATTAACGAAACAAATTTCCGTGTTTAATATTTAACAAAGTACTATATTTTTATTTTAATTCTGATGTCATATTTATTTTTTCGTAGTTTAATTTTTCGAATGGAAATTGCTCAATTGAAACTTATTGCCGTTGAAAAATTATTCTATATTTTGATTTTTTTTTTTTTTTTTTTTTTTTTTTAGCAACGATAAAGGAAATTGGTTAAATTTTATCTAAGAAATCGCTATTGATTCTGCACGAAAAAGAAGGAAATTTTGAATTATTAAGGAAAATATGTGAATAAAATTAATAAAACATAGCCTATGTTCTTTTCTGGTCTATGTTATAGTTATACACAAAGATACAAACACATTAATTCATCAGTTTTGACATTGACTTCATTTAAATTTTTGTACACACATTCAAATTTATTACATTATAAAAATAAGGATTATGATGAATGGTTGCTTAGCAACCATTAAGAGAAAATAAAGAAAATGAAATAAATACATTTAAAATCAGTAAATCTCTAAAACAAATTAGTTTATATTATTGGAACACATTTATAAAAAATCTCCAAAATTTACAGTAATAATTTAAAAAATCTGACAAATGTGTAGACAAAATTTCAAAACAATATGAATAATTTAACTGGAAAAAATTTCAGTATCCATTTATCATTGAATTCCATTAATGAAATGTGACATTTTCTCTCAAGAAAAAAAAAATTAAAAATCATTGGATTTGCCATAGAAAAGCATTATTGCACAAAATAAAATATTCTATATTTTCCGAACGAATGAATCAAATCTTACAAAAAACTATACAGCTTAATCCCAGCGCCTCACTAACATACCCACTTAATTTCAAGCCAATCGGATGTTTTTTGCGGTAGTTATCACGGAACAGACAGACTGACAAACTGATAGACTGACTGACAGACAGACAGACACAAAAAAATTTCATGTCTCCAAAGTAAGCCTTCACTGACGTTTCGGCAATTATTCCTACCAGTAAATTTTAACGATTTTTTAGGGGGTTTTTTTATTGCATCATTTTTTTAGGGTTGTTTGCTATTAGTTTAGATAGAAATTTTTGCATTCAGTTGTTGGTATTATCTAATTTTATAATCATAAAAATTACAGAGAGACAACTCTAAATGCAAACAATAAATAAATTTGTAAATAAAGCACTCCCAAATTCAGAAACCTGGTGTTAAAACAAGAAGTTATAATAATAGGTAGCAGATAAGTGTTGCTATAAAGAAAATTTCTTTACTGAGTCAGCACTTGATTTTATCAACAAGTGTCAATGGAAAAATGTGTATAAAGACACGTGTGTTGCTAAATATTATGGCTATGATTTGTAAATAGTTTGTGTAAAAGAAGCAAGTTACAATCATGCATTTGTAAAATAGCTTTCCCTCTTTTTTTTTTTTTTTTTTTTTTTTTTTTTTCTAAAATAACATCTGAATTTGCTGCAAATTACTAATTTTTCCTTTTGTGCTACTCATTACATTACTCAATATGTAGCATGCTACACTAGAAACTGCTGGAAAAAGTAGTGAATGCTATAATTTCACTTCTTGTAGTAGTGTTATTTCTTTTGTTAGGAATTTTTTTTCACTTACATATTTTTGTTAAATATTTCAATACATAATCTATATCTCCGTGCTCTATTTGATATGATTTTTAGGTTTCTTTTTTTCAATTCAACTAGCTAATGTCATGTTCAAATTTAATTATACATTTTGTCTGCAACATTTTCATTAAATGCTATTATTAAATAGTATATTTTATTTTAGGTATATGTATCTAGGTGATGCAATTTTAGAAGATTGGAAGGAGGCAATAGATTTATTAAAGGCGGCTCATAAATATCAAATGGAATCGCTGGTTCAAAAATGTGCTCATTATCTGCAAGACCATATTGATCTTTCAAATGTTTGTTATATCTACAGCAAGGCAGTCACATATACCTTAAGTCCATTAGGTAATATTAAATTTTATTTATGCTTTTTCTTTTTTGTACAATTTATACTTCATTCAACACATTTGGCAAAATGAAAATCAATATGTAAATTTCATATATTTTTGTTAAATTGAACATTTCTAACTTCATTTCTCAATATCTTGTAGCAATTTTTTTTTTTTTTCTCTTGAAGAAAAAAAATGTATATATATACAGTAGAGTGCCAATTATCCGGACTGGTTGAGACAAAGGCCGATCCAATTAATAAAAAAATCCAAATATTTAGACAACTTCATAAAATGAGTATGGTAATGTTTTTTAGGTTGCTTCTCTTCACAGTTCTTCCAGGTTTCAGACTAGCAAGACTAGCTGTGCATACATTAGCTTACTACAAGTAATGTGTTTAGAAGTTATTTTTAACATTTTTTAAATTTTACTTTCTAAGAAAATGAAACAAAATTATGCATAGCAATAAACATAGAAATTATTACATATGGGTGATTCTCAAAATAGGGGACAATTTATGTCGACATACAAAAAAAATTGCGAGGTTTTCTGTCATGTTTTTATGTTTAAATATGTTTTTCTTAATATTATTCATTATTTGCACTCAAGAATTATTCACTTTATAGTTAAAAACACCTTAAAATAGCAGAATAAAGATTCAAAATGTCATTAGCATGGATGTCCACAGCACCTGTGCCTTGTGTATACTAGCATTTTTCAAGAGTTAATATCATGTTTATAAAATAAACAAATGTTATTCTTTCTTTATATTAATCAAGGAGAGGATTTATCCAATAAATTTCTTTTTAAAAATAAAATTATAATACATAAAAAAAGAATTAGTTTGTCCTCCATATTCGATTTTCAAAACAAGGTCATACTATAAAAATAAAGCTGGTTATTAATCAAAATTTCATTTTCACATATGACAATAGTTTGAAAATATAAAGTTTCTCCATGGCAACAAGTAGCCATTTTATCCCAGCCAGAAAATAGAAGCATGTATTGTATTTTAAGAATTAGAAGTTGAATATTAGGGGCGTACATCAATTGTATGTCATTAGAATGGATAATAATTTTCATGTTTATTTTATAATTAAAATTTTTATTTTATTTATTTGCATAGAACTTTTGTGTTTTAAAAAGCCCCAGAAAGAACTATTGCATTGTGATTATATTATGGCTCATAATCGTTTCTAAATTAAAATTTGTCATTAGCATGGACAGATATCAGTGTTATTAGCATGGTTTTCTGTCCATGCTAAAGACTCCTATGTCCATAAATGTAACCACTGCTTATATTATATCCTTTATAAAGTTTAATTTTACGTATAAATTTAGGTATTACATTTATTATCCCTAAAAATGCATTAAATGCGTAGGAAAATCATTAAGACAGCTTCTTATATTGTTAGTATCAGAATGTTGCTCATGTAACAAAGTTTGCTCTTTGGTAATGTTTCTATTCTCCTTATATGTGTATATGTAAAAATGGAAACCATTTGCTGAAAAGGAAGGCTAATAAATATAGAAAGAAAATATTTAAACAGAAAGAAAATAAAAATTTCATAATATATTTATTCCATGCAATTTGTTTTGTCACTAGCATGGCTCAAAAAATACTAATTATTTTTTTAAGTTAATTTTTAAATATTTAGCTCTGCTGACTACATGGAAAGTATACCTAATACTATATTAACAACACCTATTTTTTTCAGAAATTTTGCTAACAGTAATTTTTTTAAGATTTCATTTTTGAAATAGTCCCCTATTTTGAGAATCACCCATATATATGTACATGTACTATATACAAATAAACGCGAGAGAAGAAAAAGGGAGGGACTTTGGAAAAGAAGGTCCCTCCTTCCAAAGACATCATCAAACAAAAAATAAATTTTTTGGCACCCTTCAGAGAATTTGAATATGAAGAGGGATTTTCTTGCGGAAAGAAAATGTGCTTGGAAATCTTGCGCATTAGAAGTGAAACATTTTGGGTTCTAGAAACAGTTGATTTATGCATTCCTTTGCGTATGTCAGCGATTTTATTTCAGGATAATGAAAAGGTTATTTAATGTTTAACTTTCATGGCATCCATCCTAATTTACCCAACGGTGCCTAAAGAAGTTTCATTTCAAAAATTTTGACAAAGACTGAAAAAAAGTATGATGTTTTGTTTGATCAATCCGGTTAACTGGACATTCTGGTTAATGGAACCTACTACATATGTGTAACATAAAGTTATTTAATGTGAAGCTTTTCCCTCTAAAATATCAAAACTTGATTATATATGCTTAATTTAGAGAAGTAAAACTATTTTATTAAAAATGAGTTCATTTTTTTCATCTTTTATTCCTCCATTTGTATATATATTACAAATTTAAAATTTTTTCGCCAAAACTAACCTTTATACTATCTTAATTTTCTTATAATAATATTCCGTACTTACTTCAAATTATTAAATTAAAATCTTGTTTCTAAATCTAATCTGTTAATCCTTATGCAGACGATATAAATTCTTAATTTGCCTTAAAAAACATTATTCCAGTATGCGTAAATTTAAAAAGATGGCTCTAAATTAAAAATATTCTTAATTAAAACTTTATTTCTTAATATTCCAAATAAAACTAATTTCTTCTATGTTTTTATCAACCCTTTTTAAGAAAGTCTTATTAAATTTATTCCAAAACCATACCTTTCAAAAAATATCATTATTTTATTTTATCTATTTATTTTTCCTACGTCAACCTTTGATGTGTGCATATTTCTTTTCTTTTTCTCTTAAAATTAATCATTTATAAAAATCGTCTGCGTAAGATATTTAAAATTCTGAGTCAATTATAAATTGGTTAAATAATATTTTTTAAAATAAATTTATCGTCTGTTTAAAATAGCCTCGTAACTGGACAAGAATTCTGTTTACATAAAAGAATGATGGTTTGAGGTTACAGAATGTTCCAGTACTTTCTTTTTAGTTTAGAAGGTGGAAGTCTCGAGATGAGAAAGAAGATTTCTTGGGTTGCTTCTTCGATGAGGACAGCTCGCTGAAATAATGATGGAATTTTTGCAAAAGGAGCTTTTCCTTCCTCATTATTACGAATTTAATAAATGAATTTACAGCAGCCCATGACTAATTATTGGATCTTCTACATTTATTATTTTATTTTGTTTTTTCCCTCGCTTGCCATGACTGCGTGTTTCTTTTTAACCAGTGGAAATAATTCGAGTTCTCCTTAAATCATCACAACTAATCGAAAAGTCCGACAGGATTATTTATCTGTGCTGCCGTTTTTGGATATTTAAAGAAAATTGCGATGGAACGAAGAAAAGCATGCTATCGCCGAAGTTCGATTGAAGGACATTCTATATGGTATTTTCGGCTTGCTAATGAAATCGGCTGTGAAACGAAATGATGATAGCTTTGTGAACCGCCGATTATCGACTTCTCGTGAATGTTTTTGTGCCTAAATCGCCGTAATTTCTTACTTAATTAAAGTAAAAGAAATGCTCTTTTTAAAGAACTTCACAGCTATGCTTGGAAAGAATTAGTACTTGCTTCGAGTCTGATGTGGATTTCCTGACGCTTGATGTTGATCTGTGCGCACAAATTTTGATTGAGTATTCATGGTCATAGGAAAATTTTTGAAAATTACTTCAAAGTGCTGAGTATGCGAAAGGTATTTGATGAGGAATTTAATGAAGAATGGATTTTATTGAAGATTTTTCGTGAACTGTAAGTTTATTTTATTAAATGTTTTGATTATTATTTCTATTCTATTTATGATTGATGGAAAGTATTTATTATTTATTTATTTATTTATTTATTATTTTATTGATGAGAGTAATTTGAAGTTAATTTATTAATTTACTAATTTATTTATTATTTTATTATTTATTGTATGTTATGGATCTGATATAGTAATTTTGAAAAAATATGTAATTGATAGAAATTATTAACTTTGAAATTTATTGCGAATGATTTTACGATCAGGATTTAATAAAGAAAATAGAAGTGCTTCATTTATTCTAATTAGTAAGAATCAAAAAATTATGGAAGATCCTAAGTTCGTACCGTTTGACCCGAGTTCTGGAATGAACATTTTGTCGTGGTTAACTTATTTTGATACAACATGTGAAAAGAAGAAAAATCTAGAATGGAAATTTAATTCTATTGTGCAATATCTGAAAGGGGAAGCACAAAAAATTTATATCAATGACTGTTTAAATTGTACGGATTATGAACAAATTAAGAAAATTTTGATGGGATGTCTAATTGAATGAATCTTTCTGAGTTTTTCTGATTTTTCAAATCTGAAATTAGATAATTTAGACAATTTAGAAACTTATTTTTGTAAAAAAGTGGAAATTGGTAGGAAATTACATCTTAGTGAAAATATACTATTACAAGGTTTAACTGATGGTTTAAAACCAGAATTCAAAAACAATATTATTATAAATCCTCCTAGTAGTACCACAGAATGGTACCGGGTTGTCAAACAATTCGTGGAAGTTTCCACCCCACTAGTTTCAAACCAAGTAATAAATCAACCATCAGCTAGACAAAATTTTCAATCTTTTCAACCAACTAGGCCCTGGATTCAGCCAGTTAGGCCCAATAATACACCTAGGAATTGGATTCCCCAAAGGCAATCTCAGTCTCAAAGACCTAGAGTTTGTCAAAATAATTATATTCAAAATTCATACCCTTCAAGACCTTGTAGGATATGCACAAATAGGGGTGTCAGTAATGCTTTTCATTGGGAAAGAGAATGTATTTTTAGGAGTGAGTTGCCATCCTCTGATACTGTTCCAAGTAGCTCACAAAATAATTCTCATAATATTTGACTATTAATTGTGTATGGATATACAAATAATTATAAATTACCATTCGTTGTAGATAGTTCTCTGTTTGTCAGGTTTATTTATTTGATTATTTATCTGTGAATCTTACTTACTTACCTATTTATGAGTATTATTATTATCATTATTATGTGTTGGAGATTGAAATATTTTTATTCTTAAGGATTTAATTGAGGAGTATGATGTTCTTAAGATATTTACTGTTACTTATTAAGACTATTATGATATTTCTATGCACGATTAAAGGCAAGTTTGTAATAATAAGGTATAACTATGATATTTACAATTTCTATTTTTATTAGATAAAATTTCTGGTTAAAGTTAGCAGCTAAATATAGTTATAATTTTCACGATAATTTTGATTCAGATTTTTAAAATGGAGGGTAATGGTTTTGTGTGAGGCAGTTAAAATGCATACACCTCCAGTAGACAAAGCCCTCAAAATTGCGAAAGCGCGAACTCATGAATTTCACCTTAAAAGTAAAAGGCTCTATGATCGAAATTTTGTTGAATGCCCATTAAAAATACAAGACTCTGTAATTTATGAAGAATTTAAATACCCTAACACTCGAAAATTAGAACCTACTTTCTCTGGACCATATAAAATTATAAATAAACTTTCTGATGTAACTTATGAAATAGATAAATTTAATTATGAGACAGGACAGAATTCCGTTATTGTGCATGTTTCTAAATTAAGACCCTATTTTTCACCTGAAGATTTTAAACTGTTTCATGAGCAACCCAAAAAACAAACAAAACCTCAGATACAATCACAATCACTATATCAAACTAAAGTCAAGACAATAGATTAAATTTTAATTCTTAGTCTTTAAATATTTTATCACCATAATTTTCAACATCAGCAGGTATGTTCTTGGAGGCCTACAAGAATATTACTTGTTTTTGGGAGTTTTTGGGGTTAAATTGGGCTCCTTATGCAGGCATAAGGTGAACACTTTGATTGTAAAAGCTTTCAAATTGATGTTGATAAATTAATTTTAAGGGTGTTTAAGTCTAACTATATTTACTCATGTATTTGACCTTAGTATTATTCTATTTATTCAGCAGATATTTATGTTATAACAGTTATAAAATCTAATGATTCTACTCAAACCTATAACATAATATGTGATTTTCAGTGATTGTGAAAATTACAGATATTAAAAGTTTTTCAAAAAAGCACACTATTTTTATTTCCATTTCTCAATTAAGAATGACACCTTTTATTCCTATATTTTATTATTAAAGTTTATAAACCATGTGTAGATAAAACTTTATTCTACATTTGGCATTTGAAAACTTATAACCAAATTTGACAATTTTGTAAAAGAGTATCAGAGAGGAATTATTGTAAGGAAATACTGGTTGAGAGTCCATTTTCTAAATAGTTAGATTTAATTTTATTTGGATTTTGGAATTATTATGATTTTTTTTATTTATACTTTCGGCTAGCAAAAAATACTTTCTTATGCTATTAGAAGATAAGAAAATTATTTAGTTGCTATGTAATTATTTTTATCCTCAACCAGTTTTTTCCCTATCAATAATAAACAAATAGTGATATTTTCTTTTGATTATACTCTTGTTTTACTATTATTATTATTATTATGATTTCTATAATGAAGTTTAGTATTAATTATACTCTTATCGAAAAATATTAGGATATGGAGTCTTATTATATTATTACTTATTGTTGTTATTGTCATTATTTAAATTTTTCTATATTATTTATTATTAATATTGAGAGTGATGCTATTTATTATTGAAAAATTGATATATTACTGAAAGATGTTGGATCCAACATAACATTAAAACCAAAGATTAAACTAGGTTTGAAGATTTTTAATTAAAGAGACTGTATTCAGAGAACATTTGAAAAGACTCTTTTATATATACTTTTGAAAGACTTGTTTCATTTAAAGGACTTATTTAAAATAAACTATGCATTAAGTCATTGTAATTATTTAAACTTCCATGAGAACGAATTTTTATTGTTTTTATTATATTTTTATCTCTTGCTTATTAATATTCATAACTTATTTACTGTTATTATATGTATTATCTCCTCTGCACTTACAAATGGTAAGTGATGTTGTAACATTATTGTATTTCTTTCAGGGAAATGCTCCTACCTAAATTTAATTCAGAATTATTTTCTCTTAACTATTTTATTTTAATTGCTAATATTTTTTATATTGCGTTAATTTTCTTTTCTTCCATCTCTTGGCTTCCTGAGTTTGACAGTTTTATTCCAAAATTTAACTTTTCTAAATTATTATATTTCTGTTGTCTGAACTTGTAGTTTTATTTAACTATCAATTTCATACAAAGTCTTGGGGAGGGGGGATAATATTACAAATTTAAAATTTTTTCGCCAAAACTAACCTTTATACTATCTTAATTTTCTTATAATAATATTCCGTACTTACTTCAAATTATTAAATTAAAATCTTGTTTCTAAATCTAATCTGTTAATCCTTATGCAGACGATATAAATTCTTAATTTGCCTTAAAAAACATTATTCCAGTATGCGTAAATTTAAAAAGATGGCTCTAAATTAAAAACATTCTTAATTAAAACTTTATTTCTTAATATTCCAAATAAAACTAATTTCTTCTATGTTTTTATCAACCCTTTTTAAGAAAGTCTTATTAAATTTATTCCAAAACCATACCTTTCAAAAAATATCATTATTTTATTTTATCTATTTATTTATTTTTCCTACGTCAACCTTTGATGTGTGCATATTAATAAATTCATTTCTTTTCTTTTTCTCTTAAAATTAATCATTTATAAAAATCGTCTGCGTAAGATATTTAAAATTCTGAGTCAATTATAAATTGGTTAAATAATATTTTTTAAAATAAATTTATCGTCTGTTTAAAATAGCCTCGTAACTGGACAAGAATTCTGTTTACATAAAAGAATGATGGTTTGAGGTTACAGAATGTTCCAGTACTTTCTTTTTAGTTTAGAAGGTGGAAATCTCGAGATGAAAGAGAAGATTTCTTGGGTTGCTTCTTCGATGAGGACAGCTCGCTGAAATAATGATGGAATTTTTGCAAAAGGAGCTTTTCCTTCCTCATTATTACGAATTTAATAAATGAATTTACAGCAGCCCATGACTAATTATTGGATCTTCTACATTTATTATTTTATTTTGTTTTTTCCCTCGCTTGCCATGACTGCGTGTTTCTTTTTAACCAGTGGAAATAATTCGAGTTCTCCTTAAATCGTCACATATATATTGTTCTATAATTTTTATATTGTAGTCATCTGATATCTTACATAAGAAATTCCATTAGAAGCTGCAGTATATCATCCTAAAGTATCACTTAAAGATTCAAAACATAATTTAAAATTAATATTCTAATGCCTGCTATTATGTTAATTATTTTATTTTATAACTTTTTCTTGTTGTAATCATATGATATTGTCACACAATTGTTATCTGCCCAATAGTTTCAATTAATTATTCAGAAATTGATTTCAGTGTATTATTGTTGTAAAGTTATTCTTTATTTACATATTCCTAAGAGACAGTAATATTTTATAATTTGCTAGTTTGTATATTCATTATGTTTTAATACTACTACAGTATTTTTATTAACATTGTGCTAAGAAGCACACTGAGTTCATATAATTAACTTTTTTGTATTAAAAAGTCCATTGATTTCTTGCTATGAAGGTTTGAACACTGTTTATTTTTTACATACTATATATACTTACATTTACATTAAATATTCAAGACTCATTAATATTATTGGTTTAATTACATTAATCAAGATTACCAAATAACTAAATTTATTGATATTTATTTTATTTATTTATTTTTTTATATACATTTTCATTATTTTGTGTATAGTCCAGGCATTTGGTGTTAAAAAAGGACAAATAAATACAAGTTTTGATATTTGATGCCTTTATGTTTTTTGGGTTGCTGAACACGAATCTGTTGTTATCCAACAAAATTTATCCCTAGAAAGACTTTTTTTTTTTTTTTTTTTTTTTTTTTTTTTTGGCAAAAAGCATGTTTAAAAAAAAACGTGATTTTTCTTTGTTTTTTCTCAACAACTTCAAAACTATGCATTTTACATAAAAGTCCTTCATTCATAAATTAAAGAGGGCAAAATTTCCTATCTTTTATGCATTTAAAGTTTTTTTCTCTGATCAATGATTTAGACGTGACAGTGCTGCAAAAATGGCTGTGAAAAGCAAAAAAAATCTGAAAAATGGTAATTACGATACTGTATGTCGATGAAACATGAAAAAGAACTATTCTATGCAAATTTTGACCACTTAATAATTCTAAATATAATATTAATGACTATATTTTATAAATCTGATTTTCTTTGTTTCCTTCATAACTAAAAAATAATTAACAAGAAAGAAAAATCATTCGTTAAGTATAGATTATGAAGCACTTCCTAACACTTCATGAAATCTTTAACAAAACTTCATTATTTAAGGACCAGTACTTTTGAACAGCCCTGCATTTGATCTGTCGGTTGAAGTACATATATATAGTATTCGTTATGTACATGTACATATAATGGGAAAATTTAGTTTCTCAAGAAAATGTCCAGCAGGTTGAAGTTTCTCTTTCAGCAATCTATACTAATAGATGGAAACATAGTTGAATACTTTTTTTTTTCAGCTCTGCAGTTTATCTTATACCTTTATTACACGTCAGTATTAAGTTAAAATTTATTTTATTCTAAAACTCTCTTAAAACTACAGAAATCACATTCTCAGAAATTATCATTCATGTGCATCCGTGCATCGAATTCTTTGAGTGGTTATCTGTTTCTTTTTTCTATATTCTGCAAGCATTTCTTAATAAATTAAATGCAGTTCAGCATAAAAATGCATAACTTATTTAAAAACTACTTTTAAGTAATTTACCCTCATATTCAGTAACATTTGCAAGCTCTTTTAGGTAGCCCTATATATCAACTATTGCTTTTATACACGCCATATAATGTTCATTGATTTAGTGAAATTAGAATTAAATTGCATTTCATCCATCTACCAGCCATCATCAGATACATATACAGTACTCCGGAAACAATATACTATTTGAAATCTTTCGTAAGTCCATGTAAATGATATGTACTTCATATTATTGTGTATTGTATAATTTGTATTAAAACTCAGCGACATATATCAATTTTATTATGCACGAAATAGTCTTAATGTAACTAAAATATGTTGCATGCAATTCCCCCTTTACCATTATGGAATAGAATTCTTTTGTGTGGCTCCGTAAAGGAATAATAGCTATTTTTTTCACTGCATATTTTAGAGCACCTCGTAAATTTATATAAATTTTAATATGTTTATTAGGGTTTTAACATTTCTAGATTTCATTTAAAATGATTTTTTTTTTTCCATAGGCCGTAATGTAAGGGTAAACTTTTGATTGCCCCTGCAAATAAACTGTTTAAAACTTCATTTGAAACAGGTTTTTGTTAGAGTAAATGTCAAAAACTTTGAAAAATTTTTGGGCAATCCGAGTGTATTTACAAGAGTTACAGCGTGGACAGACTTATAGATAAACCGAATGTTTAAGCACTTTTCAACTTTGTTGGAAAGTGCTAAAAATTAGTATATCTGTGATCGAAATCTACATTTATGATTAGAAAATTATAATAATAATAATAATAATAATAATAAAGCATTTCTTAACTTTGCTTTTAAATAATATAAATAAAATAATGAAAACAGATTTAAATGGATAAAAGATGACACAAACTTTAGTTCTTAAAGTTCAAAAATGGGTGCGAAAATCAAAAAATTCTGGAACACAGGAATTATGGCATTGTGCATAGATTTAACATGAAAATTGACTATTTTATGCAATGATTGACTATAAATACTAAAGATTATATGGTTGACTGCATTTTACAATGAAGTTTCTAACAATAAGTACGACAACTCATTATTTAATTATAAATAACTAGCTGACCCGCCCGGCGTTGCCCGGGTCCGTATTAATAGTATTAAACGAACTTGAAATTTGTATGATTTTATCATTAACTGGAAACATGCAGAAATGCATTGTCTGAAATACCTCGCAGCTGACTTTGTGAAAAATCGCTTTTAAAAACAATAACTAATATTAAGCTCTAAAAATACTCAAAATGAGCAATGAGAAACACGGGAGGGAACATGTATCCAACGATTGCGTTAGTTTCGTGTTAAAGTGTTGATATTTACCCGTAAAAATCACTTTTAAATCACGGAACTAATTATTTTTTTCGCATAGAAATCCGAAGTGAAATATTTTGAATTTCAAACTAATTATATCACTCTTAAATCCGACTACACCGTGAATGAAATCGATACGCGGTGATAAAAGATTGGTATATAGTATTATAATTTCAGAGCCATTTAACAAAAGTAAGTGCATATTTTTAATCAAAGCATGCATAATGTTCACTCTGTGGACAAATTCCTAACCGTAAACTTTTGTACCATAACCATAATCTGTCTGTAACCTAACTGCGACTTCACAGTACCCTACCGTAACTTAAATATAACATAAATGTAACCTAGCCGTCACTTTGAAATATCAATATAGAAGCATCATTTAAGATTTTGCTTGAAAAGTTAACATTCTTTCGTTAATGTCTTAAAATCGTCTGCACTCTGAAATCTAGATTTTAGACTAATATTTGTTATTTAAGTTTTCGCGCATCATTTTAAAAGAATGTTTTCATAAATATATTTTATACATTGACATAGAGTTATTAATATGTTGTTAAATTATAAACATTTTTTCATCTACGTTATAAAGTATTAAAAAGTTCTGAAAAAAAAAGAAAACTTTTAGTAATACAATTTTTAGTTCAAATCAAATGCTTTCAATATTTTATTTAATTTTATTTTGACATTTAATTGTTTCGAATTTATCAATTTCAATTATTTTAAAAGCAAACATTTAAAAAAAAAATAATATAATAGAAAAAAGACCATTTTAAAAAATTACTATTTCTTCGTAAAATATGCTTCAGCTGTAATTCATTTCTTTCAATTCGTCTTATTAATACAAAATCCCTTCCACATGCTTTTGTTTGGGACATTAAAATTTGAGCGATAAATGGTTTAATATTGCAACCCTTTTTTCGGTTTACTTCACCACCACCTATCTTTTTCCTCCATGGTTTACAACCGCTGTGATAAAAAATCATCATTTAAACTGACAGTTTTACAGTCTATGAATTTTAAAGGTCTGTTCCAGCTTTTAAAATTATTTATGCGAAAATTTTATGCAACCAACCAACCATAACTAAATGAAAGGAAAAAAAGAAGAAAAAAGGTGATTTTTTATGAGAGTGATCTTTGGAATTTAATTAATTACTCAGTTAATAAATAGAATTTCGAAATTCTGAAGCTCAGGTGCATCAGGAGAGATATTGGGCTACTCTCATAAAAATTTTGAGCTTCGTACGTCCCATAGATTTTGCTAGCCATCGCAGACACACACACACACACACACACACACACACACACACACACACACACACACACACACACACACACGCGCGCGCAGACAGAGCGATTTGTTATTTTATTAGTATAGATTATGTACATTAGTAAGTACATTTACTTAAAAAAAAAAATAAAAAATTCTTTTTCTGCTTTTTATTTACTTGAGGGTCCGTACTTTTCACCTACATCTACATAGCAGAAAATAGATGTATGGGATTAGTGGGTGTTTTTATTACTACCAATATTATAAAATAAAGTTTTTTTAATAGTGAATGTTTGATACCTTGCCCTTCCATTAGATCCACTGGTTCATTGGGTATTTTATAATAACAAATGAACATTTTAATAACAGATATGCTCATTTTTATAATTTTTTTAGTTATGAAGGAAACTAGAACATAAAGGTACAAGGTAAACTACAGGACTGAATAAAACTAATAAATTATGTTTCCATCTATTAGTATAAATTGCTGAAAAAGAAATTTGAACCTGCTAGGCATTTTTTTGCAAAACTAAATTTTCCTATTATATAGTATATTATATATCAATCGAAAAATCAAATACAGGGCTGTTCAACAGTATTGGAATGTATATTTGCTATATACAGTAACCTTATTTCCTTAAATAACGATGTTTTGTGAAGGATTTCCTGAAGCAAGGCCGTAACTACCGCCGGGGCCTCCAAGTCTGAGGGGCTCCAAATTGATGGTTAAAAAAGCTATTGATTTTAATTTCTAATCTAACTTCCTATAAAATGCCCAGCACCTAATTAAATGTTTGTAAAAAAAAAAAAAAAAAAAAAAATCAATCAAAGTGCTAGAGTAAATGTTTTCGCGGGTCCTCCATACGCTTTGCATGCAAAAGCAGCTCTAGAGCAGACAGCAGAATGTAGAGTCGAATTGTCATGTCATGCCAGCATGTTTGTCGATCCCATCGAAGCTAGTATAAGGAAGAAAATATGGGCTTCTGATAGGTTGAATAATATAAAAAGTAGCACTGGGCCGATGTAGGAATTTCTTAAATCGATTTATCACCCTTAAATCGCGATTTAACGATGTTACCTTTAGACTATGAAAACCAGTTTTTTTTTATTTATAGAGACAAAATACAGTATTTATTAACCCCCCCCCCCCATTTATCCTTTCTTGTGCTATATAGTATACTGTTATTTCGCATCATTAAATAGGGAAAAAATAATGGGAAAAAATAATCAAAGAGCTGAGCATGCATTAGAAATTGAATATTGAAGATACTGAAATGTCCTTGAAATTCATTTGCATCCAGTGTGAAAAAAGAAATAAATTATTTGAAATGCATGTGGGATCAAAGCTGATGAATATATTTTCCAGAATAAAGCTATATTTCTTGAAAAAAAAAAATATCAAACTGAATATACTAAAAGCACATGGCAAAAACCCCCGCAATATTGAAAATACAAAAATGTCATCGAAATCTGCTTGCATCCAATAGAAAAAAGAATTAACCAGTTCTCTAATTAGGTGTAATCAATGTAGATATGCATATTTTGATGAAAAAACTGTATTTCACTTGGCGATCAATAATTATTATTTTAAGTCGTCACTTGGCGAGTGATGACTTGAGTGGCGATAGATGACGAGCAAATTACTTGAAATGCATGTGGAATCAAAGCTGATAAATATATTTTGCCAAAATAAAACTGTATTTCTTAAAAAAATAATCCAAC
>OZ025291.1:206856344-206932344 GCA_964019185.1 Maratus speculifer
TTATGTTTATTGAATTTACAATTGAATACTAAAATATACTCCAAAAATTCTCTTCTTTTGGAAAAAACAACATTATTGCGACCTAATGTTAGACATATGCATTTTTGGCTTAATTCTTTGCCGACAAAAGTAAAAAAAAATCTCAAAGAAACAAATATATAATTCACAATTACTTTTATAATTAGATCTGCCTTTTTCTGGAGTAAGTTATAAACTATCGAAATTTGATAAAAAAGAGAAAGAAAATAATAGAAAGGAAAATAAATATCGTTCAAAATTCATTTAATCAAATTTTCAAGTTATTAATTTTTTTTTTTCTAATACAGGGATAAGTCGCCAAATGTTGCATCAAATGTAATATATCACATTAAGTTATTTTTTAAGCGTTACAAATATTTCTTTTATTTTTAAGATAAATATTTTTTTATAATATCATGCCTCATTAAATGGTTTTTCTTTATTATTATTATTAATATTATTATTATCAATAGTTATTTTCTGCTTTTATTTGCAAGATGTTTGTAATATTTCTAACAGATAGTATATCATTTTTAATTTGTTTAGTAATGATAATTTTCGCCAAAAAATAACTACTGGCAACCCTTTCATCAAAAATAACCGAAAAATACGAAATTTATTACGAAAAATCAGAGTTATCCCTGTAAATTTGAATCATAAACCTTCGGGAAAATATTTCCTATCGAATGATACAATCGGCAAAAAAATCCATCGGGTAGTTTTTGAAAACACCCGTTTGGAAGTTTCAGAACTTCTGCTTTATAATATATATGATACTGAAAAAAAAATTATTCAAATTATTTTTTATGACTTAGATGCTGAAAAACAAAAAAACTCCACTTTTTAAAACTTTTCACTTGTTAGGTTTGAACTGGGGTACATCAGTACAGAGAGCTGAGACAGATGACATGCCACATAGCTACAACTCATTCACGCTGAAACAACTTAGAATATCTTGGAATCTGTGGTCGGCGAATTAGAATTTTGTTCTAAGTCAATAAGGTATGGATATCTTAAACTTATCAGTTTGATGGGAAAATCAGAAAGTTTCCAGATATGAATCGAGTATGTATTGTGAATATGCGAGCGGCACGGCTAATGAAGCTAACGTTAACGGAAGAAAAGTATTAGGATTAATATACTTTTCTAGGATGCGTTAGACGAATATGTCCCATGTCGGTTGCGTTTGAGTTTTATTATTTTAGTACCGACATATTTTAGTCATAAACTTCCTGTTGCTTAAGTCTGCTGTCACGTCAGACGGAAGGAATGCTAAACCTATGGGGAGATTTTTGCCAATATCTCGTTTGCATTTCAAACAATCAACCATATCAGTTCAAATATCTACCATACACTCCAACCCATCATGAAACTTACATGAGAGCATCAATTAATTCTAACTGAGAGAAAAATTACAGACTAAGAATCTAAGAATGTGTAAAGAATTATGTTGACTAGAGTTATCCGGGATGGCTCATTTGATGAAACGTTGGTGTGTTTTGTGTAAATTTCAGTTCTTTTAGGATTTCTCTAATGCTTCTGTACATAGCTCTTTCTGTTTGTTTTAACAAATATAGGACATTTTTTAAATTAATAAACCTTATTAGGTTCTTTAGTGTTTACACATAGTACGACTCAAAAGTTCGGGGATAAGTTGTAAAAAACATTTCCCTGAATAGTTCACAGAACCGAATCATATCCACCTTCAAAATAGTCACCTTGAGCGGATACACTTCTGCCAGCGTTCATACAACTTCTGGAAGTATCGCTAGAAGCCGTTTTTCGCAACCTCTTATAAGGCCTCCTGCGATGTTGTTTTCACAGCATCTTGTGCCTGAAAACGGCCCCTGTGAATGTTTTTTTTTTCATTGATGGGAGCAAGTAAATGTCACACAATGCTATTTCCAGTTGATAAGGGGAGATGTGGACGCACATTAGTGCATGTTTTGACGAGGAATTGTTTTGACTGTTGGTATTGATGTGCTAGTGCGTTCTCAAGCAGAAAATACCAATATCTGGCTTCAGTGAATGTTGTTTAATGTTTTTATCGTCGTCAATGGATTGTTGGTCCTCTTTAAAACACCGATGCTATTCATAATCTTTGTGTATCCCCATTTTAGATTCATCGTATACAATTCGCAACATTTTCAAATTGGTGTATTACCTAATCGTTGAAAGAATTTAATGTTGTAACGCTGTTCAAGAAAAGCCATTTTTCTTGACGAGCAAAGCTAGCTAACTTCGGAAGATAACAGCTGCGCGTGCGGTTCGGTCACATGACATGGACTAAACCAACATGAGCAAGTAGGGGAGGATTAAGAGAATACATTTCAGGTGGTTTTACTTTAGGTACTTGCTTTTCTTGTCAAGAATGGCCGCAGTCCCCGAATTTTTCAATCGTACTATGCATAATATTCCGGTTGTGTTAAATGTACATTTTCTTTTCCGTGTAAAAATGCAGTTTTCATATCAATATTTCTTAGGTTTATGTTGTGATATAATGCGTCAGTAAAGAAACATCTTAAAGCTGTACGGGATACAACTGGCAAATAAATTTTACGAAAATACTCCATACTTTTGTCGAAGTCTTTGTGGGTCCAGTCTGGCTTTATAGCTCTTAATTTTTCCGAATTCATCATATTTCGCTTTAAAAGTCTTTTTGGACGCTATTACTTTAGTTCCTTGTGGGAAATCAACTGAGAACCAGCATTCACTTTTATTATGTTAGTTTATTTCCTTTTCTGTCGCTTTTATCCAGTTCTATTTTCCTGTAGGGTTCTCTAAGCTTATCATGTTATCCGAACTTGTAGATTCATATACTGGATAATGCCGGAATGCATAAGCAAACCCGTTCTGTGGTGCACTTCTATCGGGTCTTTCCGATCTTCTGAACTGTGGAATGTGTTGTTGTTGTGGCGCGGATGGTGGACTTGGTTCATATTGTGTTGGTGTTAAATCTATTTCTAACTCGTTCGTGTCTTTCTATTGTGTTTGTTTGACAGTTTCTTCTGATAACTATCTTATATCTGGATTTGCAGTAGAATTTGAACTACATATATTATTTTCTATAAATTTTACGCTTCTGGCCATTGAAACTCTTAAGTAATGTATGAATATTCTGTGCGTCTTGGAACGACTGTCGTATCTGACAAAAAGACAAATTTCTACTCTGTTATCATCTTTCTAAGCTTTGTTTTATGAATATTTGCGTATGCAATATAGCCCAAAATCCTTCAGGTTTTTTAAGCTAGGTTTTCTGTTCATCTATAATTCATAGCGGGGTAGTTTAACCGAATTTAAAGGTAAAATTTTTTATAAATGTTTCGTTGTGCATGTGACTTCCTTTTACAGTTTATGTGGGAGGTTTTCTTCAATTAATATACTCCTAACCTTTTCTAGAAGTTATCTGTTATTATATTCACCAGCACTATTTTGGCTTGGATTAAATGGGACGGTAAGCTGTTGATGGATACCATTTT
Organism: Maratus speculifer; assembly: GCA_964019185.1. Taxonomy (NCBI): domain Eukaryota; kingdom Metazoa; phylum Arthropoda; class Arachnida; order Araneae; family Salticidae; genus Maratus; species Maratus speculifer. Next base: position 206,859,842 of record OZ025291.1, read on the forward strand.
CTCCAAGACATTCTTCAATATCATTACCTGTTTATTCACCACCATCATCCGATCTTAAGACGGTAGGCCTTTTCCGAATTCATTTTTGACGGATGAAATGTATTCTTTCAGTTTTAGAGCGCCTCATTTTTGTTTGTCATCAAATAAATTACGCAAAATCTCGAATAGTTATCGGTGAATGCGTCAAAATATCCTTTTTCGCCCATTTTTTTCTATTTATCTCACTGCATATGTCAGAATGTATAACTGTAGGATGTAATGTCAGAATGTGTGCACTGTAGAATTATTGTCGCTCCATAGGTAGACGATTTAGAAAATGGAGTCTCGTTGATTTTGGATGTGATATCTTACATTGGTATTATGTTTGTAGTTGTTGACTTTAATTCTATTAAGTAACTCTTTTGATAACTGCTTTAATTGTATCGTAATTTCTATGTCCCATACACCTATGGCGCAAATTTATCCAATTTGCATTTGAGCAATTATAAGGGATAGTGCGTGAAATTTCCGCAATAGTTCTATCTCTAGAAATAATGCAAGGATTTTCCTAAAACTTAAGATCAGTTATTCATTAGTATGACTTTGTGTTGTTTACATTTTGGTGTGAATCACAGGGCGCACTCCTATGCTACATTTTTCACGATTTCTGCCGCAGTCCTATCTCATGAACTAATGCACGTATTTACATCAAACTTCAGATTCATTTAAATGTTGACATAAATCGTAAATCAGGTTTCCGTGAAAATCACTCAATAAGTGTCGCTGATATGCTGCATTTTGCATGATTTAAGTTATTTTAGCGATAATCATATCTCAAGAACTAATGTACGGAATTTCATTTCATTAGAATTCCCGTGATTGGCATAGATTGACACTGAATTTTGTACTGCGATAACGAATTTTGAAGTATTAACATGGATGAGGTAGAGAAAAATTTTGGGATTGCCACATCCAACTAGTTTAATATTCAAATAATTATTTATGAATGATTAAATATTGTTATAATGGTAAAGTGTAGTTTATAGATGTTTAACAGAAATTAATTTCTAAACTCGTCTAATATATATGTGTACGAAATTTTAGTTTATTTCTCCAAATAGTGTATTTTATTATTGTTTTTCTTATAACACAAACGCAACTGTTTTCAGGACCATATATTTATTGAAAAAAAAATAGTTTCGTAATAAATTACACAGGGGTACAAAATTTAATCGCAATTTTTTTAAATGTATATATTTGTTGAATAGTTTTTTGGGATGCTCATTTGAAAATTGACCTTTTTTCTTGATATCGCGTACAGTTTTTTACAGCCTGTGTTATTTTTACCTATTTAATGTCTTGCTTGACTTATACTTCTTTCTCCTCAATGTCTGCTCAAAGATTTCCTAGAAAAAAGTCGATATATGAACTTTCATATGAGTTCATTGAGCGTGTTAACGCTTAAAATTTCAACTATGAAGAAAATGCGTGCAACTATGTAAGTAAATAAATTTTTTCATCCATGTAAATGTAGTCATATCCTTATTGTTATACAAAAACTTCATGATTATCTTTTTAAGGCGATCTAAGCTTTTTTATCAACTGTATTCATGTGCAAGTGGAATGTTTTTAACAAAATTTTCGTATATCCATTTCAATGAAATTAATATTTTTTCTGATAAACCTAAAAACTTCTCAAATAAGCAAATAAATCATTTGCTACTTAACCCTTTCCCAGCGTAATTGTTATATCAAAATAGGCTTAATAAACTGCGCATTTAACTCCTTCGCGACGTACTTTTTTACAGAATTTTTAATCGTCCTCAGTTATCTTATGCAAAATAATAATAATAATAATAATAATAATAATAATAATAATAATAATAATAATAATAATAATAATAATAATAATAATAATAATAATAATAAAATTTAAACTAGATATTTGAAAATAATGCTCCCATAGATTAGCATTTTCGTTTTTTTCCCGTGGTTAATGTGAACTCTGTATCTTATGCATTCTGCGGGAAAACTTCGACGTATTTCTAGTTTTTGTATTTACTTCTAAAATATGTGAATAATAAAGACAAAATTACTATTGATATCAAAAATACAGAAATTTTTCGGTCATCCTTGAAATGATAATTGATGAAACAGAAAGAATTTACTTATGCAATGGAAATACAAAAGAATATCACGGTATATTTTTTCATCTTTTTCAACACATTTATGATTAATGTAATATCAATTTTTTAAGAATCAGTTAGAGCATTCCAATCATATTGAAGCAGAAACCTTATTGATTTCTCTATTACTAGTTTTAATACTATTTAACTCTAAAGTATGTGTTGAGTCACATGTATGGAACTTTTGATTTCAAAATTATTAGAAACTTCCAAGAAATGAAAGAATCATTTCATCCGAGAAATAATGAAAGCGTAAGATGTAAGCGAAAAAAATTCCTCGTGATATATATATATATATATATATATATATATATATACATATACATATATATATATACTAGCAGTTACCCGTGACTTCCTTCACATAACATTTAAAGAAGAAATAATTGATCAATCAAGCAAAAAAATTCGATGATAAAAAGCATGTGTAATTAACTTTTTATCGCGAATTTATGGTAAAAAACTTCTGATAATCCCTATTTGCTAATTTGTTTGCTAGTTAAAATTTTCCTTTCAGCGATTAATACTAATAGATAGAAACATTCTTGAATTCTTTTGTTCAGCCCTGTAGTTTTCTAAGTGCCTTTAATACATGAAAGTATCTTTCTAAAATTTAGTTCAAACAAAAATATTTCTTTTTACTACCTAAATTACATTTTCAGAAATTATCATCCGAAGACAACCTTGTATCCAGTTCTTTGCGGGGCCTTGTATATCATTTTATATATATACTACAAAAATTTCTTAGTTTGCTAAATGCAGTTCAAAATAAAAATGCATATTTTATTTTAAAACCACCTTTAAGTAAATTACGCTCATATTCAGTAACCTTTCCGAGATCTTTTATGTACCCTGTATATCTAAATTTAACTATTTATACTAATATCATTTATACTCTCCATTTAATATGCATACATTTAGCGAAACTTAAAAGCACATATCATAATTCAAAATGCATTTCACCCATGCAACAGTCATCATCCATCATATACAGTACTTCGAATAGAATATATAATATTTGAAATCTTTTGTGTATCCCTGTAAATGCTATGCATTTCGTATTATGCATGAAATAACTCACATTAAGCCTCAGCAACGTATATCAATTTGATTATATACATGAAATCGTTTACCATAATTAAAATATGTCGGAAACTGATCCTCCCTTTATTCTTATGCAATGGAATTCTTTTGTGTAACCCTGTAAATGAATAATAAGTGTCCTTTTCACTACATACTTTAAAAAATACATATTTTAGTGCACTTTGTAAATGCATGTAAATTTGAATATGTTTCACAGGGGTAACATCGTTAAATTTAATTAAAACGATTTTCCGCATAATGCCGTAATATAAAGAAATTTTTTGACTATCCCTGTAAATAAACTAATCATGGTAGAAACTTCATTTTCAATAGGTATTCAAGTTAGGTCAACGTTAATAATGTCCAAAAATTTCATGGAAATCGGAATATATTTACGAAAGTTGGAAAGCGACCAGACAGACAGACAAACCGAAAGCATAATAACTTTTCAACTTTGTTCGAAAGTGTTAAAAAATCGAGCCAAAAATATATTAATCAGTAGTTTTATTTTCCGCCTTTTCCCCACAAAAATTTCTTCCATTCCTAATTATGAGTTTTGAATAAAAATATTCATTTGTATGTAACTTATTAATTAATATAAGTAAAAAATATGTCTGATTCATTTTAAATATGACGTCATTATTTATCTCGCTCCATTAGCTACTGATATTCATACCCCTTATATTTTTAACGATTGGTATAAAGTACCTGTTTTATTTCAACTATGACGTCACATTTTCATAAGTGAACCATTTTATTAAAAATATAATTCTTTTTCATTCTTTTTACTTTTAATTTATGTCGCCATATTTTACACATAAATTCCCATTAACTAAACAAATATCCTTGTTAAATATATTATAAAAAATACACATTTTATTTTTATTTCAAACATGACGTCATATTTATTTTTTTTTAAATTATTTTATTATAGTTTTTCGCGTGGAAGTTTTTTATTAAAAATTCATTGACGTTGAAAAAATATTATTCCAATTTTTTATTTTCTTGGCAACAGGAAAGGAAAATGGTTAAATTTTATCTGAAAAATGCCTATTGATTTTGTATGAAAAATAATTAAATTTTGAATTATTAAGGAAAATCTCTATAAATAAAAGGAATTCCGAGGATAATTAATTGAGGCACAGGGGAAAGCAAATCTTGGCAATGCGCCAACTCGGTCCAGAGGAAGCAAATCTTGGCAATGCGCCAACTCGGTCCAGAGGTATAAAAGCAAGATAGAAAAAAACGCGCAGGTCTGTGCATTCAAGTACAACCACCCATATGTATATGCTGAAAGTTTGTTTTTCAAATTAAGCCCGGCGAAGCGGGCTGCGTATGCTAGTATTTGAATAAAATAAATAAAAATTAGCCTATGTTCATTCCACTCCTATAATCTATCCATATGTAAAGATTCAAAAACATTAATCCATCCGTTTTGAAGCCAAGTTCATTCCAAATTTTCGGACACACTTTCACATTTATAATATATACTAGCTGTTACCCGTGACGTCGTTCACGTAGCATTAAAAAAAAGATAAACGTTTTAGTTAAACAAAACGTTTCATTAATAATAATTTAAAATATATATAACACATATCTTATAGGAGGCTATGCAGTAGTTTTTTTATGGGGGACTTAAAGAACTCGGTCAAATAAAATGGAAATGTGTTAGATAATATGAGCAATCGCGAAAATGAAATTGCAACCACTTATACTGTAGAACAACTGTAACGCACCCCAATTGTACACAAATCATGTTGTAGTGTATTTCAGAATTCCATATCAAAGAAAGAAAAATCATATGTCTAATCTAGGTAATAAAAAAAATCCAACATTTCCATAATACATAACTTCGCCGGCCCATTCTTTTCTTCAGCTGTGTATATGATCTATGTGTTTGTAAATATTCTAAATACAATGTTAAAATTTTGCTTAGTTAGAAAAAGTGTAACGAAGATTAAAATTCACCTTTAGCAATTTCTAATAATAGACAGAAACTTACTTGGATTCTTTTTTACAGTCCTGTATACTACGTGCAAATATTTATAAGACCGCATATTTAGCTTAAATTATTCAAGCAAAAAACCCGATTAAAATTATTGAATTCATATTTCCGGGAATCGCTATTGCACAGGTGACCATATATCCAGTTTATTGTATAATCTGATAGATGATTTATTCAAATTCTACAAACATCTCTTATTATACTAAATGTAGCTGAACTTCAGGATGCATTAGTTTTCCTTAAAATACATACGATAATTGTAAAAGCTCTTCAGCATTCTTTTCTAATAGACCATACTTTGGATACAATATCTGAGATCTGGACACAGGTCCAAATTCTTTTATGCGTCTGTGTAAATGAACAACAAATGTGATGCAAATCATACTTAACTGCAAGCATATTGTAGTAAATTTCAGTATTTATCATTGTATTGATTAATCTCAGTATATTAATTTCATCATGTTTGAAATAATGCAACGCAATTAAAATACGCTGAGAATATTTTTCCCCGTGGACCATTATATTACCGAACATTTTTCTGTGATCTTGTAAATGAATGTTAAATCTTTTCACCCCATTTTCTATAGAAATCCTGTTTTAGTGCATTTCAGAAACTGATATCAATTTCAATATTATTAAAATAACCTTAATAAAATAACATTATTAAAATGCGCTGCAAATGGTTTTTCTTCACAGACCATTATATATTGAAATACTTTTGAGCTCCCTGTACGCACACTATAAGTACTACACTTAACATATTCAATGGTAACCATGTTCTTGTGAACCTTAAAAATGCATGTAAATTTCATTACATTTAAAATTATGTAACATTATCAAAATACACCAAAAATGATTTTTCCTCCTTAAACCTTAATGTAAAGTCTCCTTATGAGTGCTCCTGTGATTCAGCTATAATTGCTACCTGGCGCATTTTCAATGCCGCACATGCTATGGCAAAACTCAATAACGTAAGTTATTTTCGTATGAATCCTACTATATTTACTCAAGTTGAAACACGGACAAACAGACGGCAGACCCCAGCACTCGGCATCCGGTATACAGACAGGCTGAAGTCGTAAACACTTTTAGACCATGTTAGAAAGTGTCAAAATGGAAGTAGTTTCCGTAAAACGGAAAAAAAAAAACAGTGTTAGGAAAAATCTACTTCAAAACTATGTTTTAGGTGGCATTTTTGTATAATTTGTACATATATGTTTTGCATACCATAAAAATTTATAGAAATTTATTGTAAAAATATATTCTTAAAAGTGACAACATATTTTTACTTTTTAAGAGCTAAAAAAAAAGTGGAATATCCATTTACAAACCTGTTTCCAGCACACTTCAAGCGCATTATGCGAAATTGAGATATTGACTGAGGGAATGTATTTTCTCACAATTACATTAAATCTTTAGATTTTAAGCCTGATAGTACATTTTTAAAGTGATTTTTATTTATATTTGAAGAATTGAACAATTTTAAGAATTAACACACAAAAATATATTTTTTAATTATTAGTTGAGTTTTTCTTACTTTCTAAAAATGGTAAAAAGTATTTTTCATTGATCATTACGTTATTTACGATATGTATAAATTATTAACATTTTCTAATCATTTAATACTTAATCTTTAAAAAACTTATTACATTTTAAAATTAAATATTTATACTAACCACGCTCAGACGATAAACTTAATTTTCTTTAAATAATAACTTTTGATATCATAATTCAATCTCATTTCATTACAATATCAGAGCATATTTATTTTATTTTTAATATGTGACGTCACAGTCGTCTCTTTTTAGCACTTACTCTAAATTACATTGTGTTATTAAAATGAAAACTTGAAAACTTATACTTTGTTTCAGATATGACGTTACATTGATAAGTTTAAAATTCTTAATGGAAAGTAGTCCTGTGACGTCACAATTGGTAAAAAATTGAATTGTATAGCCTCGAACCGAAAGAAAGAAAAAGGTTCATTTTGATTACGGATTAATATCTGGAAAAACTACTAAAATATTTATTTTCTTGTAAAGTGTGAAGTTATATTCTTGTGAAGTCTTCTAAGTGTAAAAGAAATTTTACATAATCGTCTGCCTGATATAAGAAGAAAAACAGTATTCCTCTGACGTCACAATTGGTAAAATTGCGGTTTTAACCTCGAACCGAAAAACAGAATAGGGTCCATTTATTTAATTCATTTTGTTTTATCACGTGAAAATCTTTCAGTTGAAAATTAATTACAGAAGATAAATAATTATTCCGGTTTTTTTATTTTTTGGCAACGAAAAAAGAAAGATGATTAAATATTATGGAAAATTTTTCAATTTATTCTGTATGAAAAATAGTGAAATTTTGAATTATTAAGAAAAATATTTGAATAAAATAAATAAAAATTAGCCTATGTTCATTTCAAGTCAATAATCTATCTATATACAAAAATTCAAAGACATTAATCTATCCGTTTTGAGGCCAAGTTCAGTCCAATTTTCGGACACACTTTCACATTTATAATATATATAAGGATGTTACAGGACAAACCCGATTTTAGGCCAAACTAGATTGGCCTAGGCCAGACTAGTCTATGCTAACACCCATCGGATAAACTAGTTTTTCCTAGGCCAAACTAGTCTATCCTAACGCCCATCGGATAAACTAGTTTTTCCTAGGCCAAACTAGTCTATCCTAACGCCCATCGGATAGACTAGTTTTTCCTAGGCCAAACTAGTCTATCCTAACGCCCATCGAATAGACTAGATTTTCCTAGGCCAAACTAGTTTGGCCGAACGGTCATTAGGATAAACTAGTTTAGCCTGCTATTCATTGGTTTAAACTAGTTTATCCTAGGCCAATCTAGATTGTCCTAGGCCAGTTGAATCTGGCGTGTTTTTATTGAACCCAAAGACCGCTTTGGCGCCAATCTTCTGGTTTAGCCTAGTCCAATCTAGTTTATCCTAGGACAATCTAGTTTATCCTAGGCCAATTCAATTTGACATGCTGTAATTAATGCCAACCATTATTTGTCACGCTCACAAAGAAAAGAATTATTTCAAACTCAAATTTAATTTCTCAAAAATTAATCAAGTTTAAGCTCAAATTTAAAATATTTCAAACGAATCCGCTCAGCTCAAACACATCTATTGAAATAAGTGAAATTCATTTAAAATTCTTTTTTTTTTTTACTTTCTTCTGTATTTACAATAAGTGTTTCATTCGTGAAAAGTTTTTAATTCCAGTTTTTGACGCATTTACACGTTTTAGTGGTCCAAGATACCAAAAAACATGTTCTTCAAATTGTGAGTCTATGACTCTGCCTGACTGTCTGTGCCATAAATTTTATAGGAGCTGTAACTGAAGAACTAATGCACGAAACTTGATGCGGCATATTTTTTCTTAAATATTTAACACCATGTTTTATTATGTTTATAAAAGTTTCAAATAAGGGTAATATTTAAATAGCAGTTAAAAAAAGCTGAGCTTTTTAAAAAAAATTCAAGGGTTCCCTTACTCTAACCCCCCCCCCAATCATACATTTTAGATGTCATGCTTTATTTAAGCTTTCAGGAATTATTGCATTACGTACATACATACGTACATACGTACAAACATATGTACATGGTTACATACACACTAACAGAATATGCGAGCACATTAGCTCTCAGGCTTTGATAGTCTGTAAGATAAAATCGCATCAAATGGCATCGGCCTAGGATAAATTAGATCAAAACTAGAAAGTTGGCGCCGTGGCGTTCTTTAAATTCAATAAAATCACGCCAAATTGAATTGGCCTAGGACAATCTAGATCTGCCTATGATAAACTAGTTCAAACCAATGAATAGCAGGCTAAACTAGTTTATCCTAACGACCGTTCGGCCAAACTAGTTTGACCTAGGAAAATCTAGTCTATCCGATGGGCGTTCGGATAGACTAGTTTGGCCTAGGAAAAACTAGTCTATCCGATGGGCGTTCGGATAGACTAGTTTGGCCTAGGAAAATCTAGTTTATCCGATGGGCGTTAGGATAGACTAGTTTGGCCTAGGAAAAACTATTTTATCCGATGGGCGTAAGGATAGACTAGTCTGGCCTAGGCCAATCTAGTATGGCCTAAAATCGGATTTGGCCTGTAACATATATAAGGATACAGATATCATTACTAATATTATAAATCGGAAAGTGAGTTTGTTTGTTTGTTTGTTTGTTCCGCTTTCACGCCGTAACTACTGAACCGATTGCTTTGAAATTTTGCAGACGTAAAGTTAGAAGTTCGGATTAAATAATAGGGTAATTTTTATTTATTTTATTCAAATATTTTCCTTAATAATTCAAAATTTAATTATTTTTCATACAAAATCAATAGGCATTTTTCAGATAAAATTTAACTATTTTCCTTTCCTGTTGCCAAGAAAATAAAAAATTGGAATAATAATTTTTCAGCGGCAATGAATTTTTAATAGAAAACTTCCACGCGAAAAACTATAATAAAATAATTTAAAAGAAAATAAATATGACGTCATGTTTGAAATAAAAATAAAAGATGTATTTTTTATAATACATTTAACAAGGATATTTGTTTAGTTAATGGGAATTTTTGTGTAAAATATGGTGACATAAATTAAAAGTAAAAAGAATGAAAAAGAATTATATTTTTAATAAAATGGTTCACTCATGAAAATGTGACGTCATAGTTGAAATAAAACAGGTACTTTATTGCAGTCGTTAAAAATACAAGGGGTATGAATATCAGTAGCTAATGGAGAGAGATAAATAATGACGTCATATTTAAAATGAATCAGAAATATTTTTTACTTATACTAATTAATAAGTTATAAGTTACATACAAATGAATATTTTTATTCAAAACTCATAATTATCAATGGAGGAAATTTTTTGTGGGGAAAAGGTGGAAAATAAAATTACTGATTAATATATTTTTGGCTCGATTTTTTAACACTTTCGAACAAAGTTGAAAAGTTATTATGCTTTCGGTTTGTCTGTCTGTCTGGTCGCTTTCCAACTTTCGTAAATATACTCCGATTTCCATGAAATTTTTGGACATTATTAACGTTTACCTAGCACGAATACCTATTGAAAATGAAGTTTCTACCATGATTAGTTTATTTACAGGGATAGTCAAAAAATTTCCTTATATTACGGCATTATGGGGAAAAATCGTTTTAATTAAATTTAACGATGTTACAGCCTGTAGAACATATTCAAATTTATATGCATTTACAAAGTGCACTAAAATATGCATTTTGTAAAGTATGTAGTGAAAAGGACACTTACTATTCATTTACAGGGTCAGACAGAAGAATTCCATTGCATAGGAATAAAGGTAGGAACAGTTTCCGACATATTTTAATTATGGTAAACGATTTCATGTATAATCAAATTGATATATGTTGCTGAGGCTTAATGTAAGTTATTTCATGCATAATACGAAGTGCATAGCATTTACAGGGACACACAAAAGATTTCAAATATTATATATTCTATCCGAAGTACTGTATATCATGGATGATGACTGTTGCATGGATGAAATGCATTTTGAATTATGATATGTGCTTTTAAGTTTCGCTAAATGTATGCATATTAAATGGAGAGTATAAATGGTAATAGTATAAATAGTTAAATTAAGATATACAGGGTTACACAAAAGATCTCGGAAAGGTTACTGAATATGAGCGTTATTTACTTAAAGGTGGTTTTTAAATAAAATGTGCATTTTTATTTTGAACTTCATTTAGTAAACTAAGAAATGTTTGTAGTATATATATAAAATGATAAACAGGGTCCCGCAAAGAACTGGATCCAAGGTTGTCTTGGGATGATAATTTCTCAAAATGTAATTTAGTTAGTAATAAGAAATATTTTTGTTTGAAATAAATTTTAGAAAGATACTTTCGTGTATTAAAGGCACTTGGAAAACTACAGGGCTGAACAAAAGAATTCAAGAATATTTCTATCTATTAGTATTAATCGCTGAAAGGAAAATTTTGACCAGCAAACAAATTAGCAACTAGGGATTATCAGAAGTTTTTTTTACCATAAATTCGCGATAAAAAGTTAATTACACATGCTTTTCATCATCGAAATTTTTTGCTTGATTGATCAATTATTTCTTCTTTAAATGTTATGTGAACGAAGTCACGGGTAACTGCTAGTCTATATATATATGTACACTGCAAAATTTAAGGACGAGTCCCAAAATGCCAATTTTCAAGGGATTTTCAAGTGATAATTTTCACGCGAATATCCAAAAGGAAGTAATATAACTCGAATAATTACTATCCCTGCATAACAGCTAGTCCATATAACCTCTCATTCAGGTCACACATGGTCACAAGAGTCACAGTCATTACGGTGAAACAAAAAAATAGGAAATTTCATACGTCTCTTTTATGAGTCTCAAATGACTACTATATGTGACTCCACTATCAGGTCACTGCGACTGCTGCTTTGTGACGAGTCACCAGGTGACTTTACAGTGTCGTCTTATTGAGACTCTCGTGTGACTGTCATTTAGAGGCTCAATTTCAAAGTCATTGTGAATGTTGCGTTATGATAAATCACTAAACAATGTCCCACTAAAGTCACATGGTGAGTTTTCACCACTTTTCACAGTTGTTATTTCACAGTAGGGTCTCTGTTACCATTTCACCAACTCTTGTCACAGTAAGTCACCATGTGACATGTGATGAATAATGCAGCATTCGCAATGACTTTGAAATTGAGCATCTAAATGACAGTCACATGATAGTCTCAATAAAACGACAGTGTAAAGTCACCTGGTGACTCGTCACAAAGCAGCAGTCGAAGTGACCTGACAGTGGAGTCACATATAGTGGTCATTTGAGACTCATAAAAGAGACGCATGGAATTTCCTATTTTTTCTTTCGCCGTAGTGACTGTGACTCTTGTGACCACGTGTGACCTGAATGAGATGTTATATGGACTAGCGGTTATGCAAGGATAGTAATTATTCGAATTATATTACTTCCTGTTGAATATTCGCTTGAAAATTATCGCTTGAAAATACCTTCGATATATAAATTTTGCACACCAGTGTATATATATATATGTATGTGTGTGTGTGTGTGTGTGTGTGTGTGTGTATTTATATGAAAAAATCAGCAAGACCTTTTCTTTTTGTTTTCTACATGATTGACGTGATACTGATATTTCAACAACTTGCCAGAATACACGTTTATAGAGATGCATTTTGTCTTAAATAGTAACGAAAATCTAGTTTTGAACAAATTTGAAGCACACACAAACATACAAAACAGCTTCTAAAAAATTATTTCAGTTGTATATTTCAAAAACACATCTTTATCATCATACATTTATTTTTAAATAAGAAAGGAAAATCTTTGGTATTCTTATCCAAAACTATCATAAATCTCATTGAAATTTTGCACCGGAAATAAATTCGGAAATATTCAGTGAAATTATATTTATTTTCTACCATATCCATAAGAAAAAAGTATTGGAATCATGAGTTTTGAATTTTGTGTTTTTATGAAGTAATGCGTTTTCGGATGTCATGAACATGATTTAATCTTTTTCAGAAAATGTCTGTCTGTCTGTTAATTTGTGTGTGACAGAATTTTTCTGCCCTCTGCGTCTCAAAAACTATTGCACGGAATTTTAAAAGGCTATGTATTCAGTGTGACTTCACATGAACTGGTGCTCATGTTATACCAAAAATCTCGATCGAATGCTCAAACGGTATTCACCGTTAATTGTGATTGGACGGCTCCTTGATAATGTCCAGTCACATGTCATTATGAATTTCATTTGAACGTTCGACCGAGGTTTTCTCGGTTGAGATAGATGGCGAATTCGAGTACTAGTGTACAGTGACATACAGAATTTACATGCGAGGGCGTGGGTTTCAAAATTCACTTTATCTAAAAAGTCAAATTTGGAGAAATTGCGAAAAATTGCCCTCCAAAATAAAAAATTTGGAGAAATTAAAACTGCGTCCACTGCTTTTAAATTGTAAATCAAGGTTTCAAGTGTCAGAAATACAAGATAAGACTACAATATAGCGCCGAATATCCGGACCAATCGGGACAAGGCCTATGCGTTAAGGAAAAATCCTGATAATTGGACAATTTTAAAAAATGGCTGTGACAATGTTTTTTAAGTAATTTCCCTATACACTTAAGGTTGCCAACTGTAGCTGTGCACATTTTAGCCTATTTTTAAAAGCATGTTTAGAAGTTATTAATTTAACTTTTATAAAATCTTACTTTCTACAAAATTTGTACAAAGTTATACCTAGAATTATATATACACACCGAAGACACCAGAATCCAAAATAAGCAATTTTTCGATCACCTTCAGAGAATCTGGAGATAAAGAGATATTTCCGTGGGAAAAAATATATATGTGGGACTCTCACCCGTTGAAATTACTTAGGCTCTAGAAACAGTAGATTTTATCATTGTTCTTTTGCAATAATTGGCAATTTTATTTTTTCAGAAGTAGGAAATGGTTATTAAATGATTAACTTTCATGGCATCCAGCCGAACTTACCCTTCCGCGCTTAAAGAAATTGCACTTCAAAAATTTTGGAGAAGGCGAGAAAAAAAGCATTATCCTTGATCGATCTGGTTAATCGGTGTCCGGAGAATCGGCCTCTACTGTTGTTTGTTTGCAATTTTTGTTTCTGATGCAGATTTATCAATAGAATAGACTGATAGAAAAAAAGTCGATTTTTTAAATTTTGGATACGGCAGGTTTTGAAACACTTCTTCATATTAAATTTCACTGCAATCAAAGCATTTTTATAAAAATTTGAATGTATGAAGGCATACTAGCATACATACACGTGAACGAATTCATAAACATGTTTCAACTGCACTGTAAAAAAAAATTCAAGAGGTTACTAAAAATTTCTTAGTAAATTTGTATTCCACAGAATTTTTTAGTAACCATTACAAACTTTATTTTTGCAAGTGAAACAAATATTTCTTTTGTAAACTGAACAAAAGAATTTTTTGTATAACTAACTTAAAACTTTTTAGTATGAGCCACCAAGCAAATTTTAGTAATAGCTCCAAAATTATTTTTAGTAACCATTACGTTTGCCCGAAGGGCAGGAGCTTTCTTCGAGCTGCATCCAGTGGTTAAAAAGACAGACTTCTAAAAGCCGCAATAGATGGCAGCACCAAACTAAAACGGAAAATTTTCAGTAAAGCCGCAATAGATGGCAGCACCAAACATTGCGACCTACTTACTCTATTTTGACATGTTTCGAAAGGGGAGGAAGAGTTCAGAACTCATTACCCACGCTAATTGCTACAACAGGATTTTCATAATCCCTTTATTTTTATTCGGTGCATATTTGGCGGCGACCAGAATCGAACCCAGGTACTTTCAGCCTGGAGTTCGGTGCTATGACCACTATGCTGTCACGGCCACACCAAATGAGTTTTAATAATAGCTATTAAAAATGTAAAACTATTAACTCTATTCGTTGCTAGCTTTTTTCTAGTAATTCTTACAGATTTCTTGTAACCGAGTAAGATTACTAAAACTTTTTTGGTAATTACAAGGATTACTAAAAATTTTTTAGTAGATCGACCCTTTTTTTTTACAGTGTGTATCTGAAGGAATTAAAACGAAAAAATACGCAGATTATATGAGCAAACACATTTTACCTTTTTAGGTGCGTTCGTAATTATGTAAATACGTAGCACCTATTGTTGTCGCTCAGTCCGTCCGTCTGTCCGTCTTCCGTCTGTCTGTCTGTCTGTCCGTATGTCTGTCCGAATATATCTGTCCGAATATATAGCAAAAACTACCCAACCGAATCGTTTGAAATTTAAAATACATAATTATTACATAATTTTGTAGAGTCATTTCAAATTTTATGAAAATCGGATGGATAGATCAATTACATGGACAATCAAAAGGATTCTGTTACATTACGGTCAATGGGGAAAAAAAGTTTCAAATGCATTTTAATCGTTTGAAATTTAAATCGTATATTTATTACATAATTTTGTAGAGTCATTTGAAATGTTATGAAAATCGGATGCATAGATCAATTACAGGGACAATCAAAAGTATTTCGTTACATTACGGTCAATGGGGAAAAAAGTTTAAAATGCATTTTAATCGTTTGAAATTTAAAACGTATAATTTTTACATAATTTTGTCGAGTCATTTCCAATTTTATGAAAATCGGATGGATAGATCAATTATAGAGACAATCAAAAGGATTCCGTTACATTACGGTCAATGGGGAAAAAAGTTAAAATGCATTTTAATCGTTTGAAATTTAAAATGTATAATTATTACATAATTTTGTCGAGTCATTTCAAATATTATGAAAATCGGATGCATAGATCAATTACAGAGACAATCAAAATATTCCGTTACATTACGATCAATGGGGAAAAAAGTTTCAAATGCATTTTAATGGTGTTACACTCATTTGAACATAATAGAATTGACACGAGTCTATGATATATGTTTTAAAAAATACAATTTGTACAATCTGTGATGCAAAGAATATTTATTATTAAATTACAGGGCCACACAAATATATTCCACTAAATAATGTTATACGGGGAAACATTGTTTGGGGCGTGTTTTAAATATATTAAACTACTTCACATTTTATGAATAAGATATATGTTAACCACTTAACCGGCTGCCCCGAGATAAGTCGGGGGTAAAAGCACTGTTTCCCCATATCCTTCGTCGGTGAAGTGGTGAAGTATAATAAAAATTACTCCCTGCATGTTTACAGGAACACAAAGATTTCGACCACTATACTGTATCCAAAGTACGCTCTACCATATCAGAAAGATCTGAATATTTTAAAACTTCTTTATCGTACGAACGCACCTCATTTACTAGGCTTCACGTGCAATTTCCAACTTGTTTTTTAATCCAGCACAAAATACATTCAGATCTTAAAATTTCTGAAGAATTTCTGGAAGCAAAATATTTGTCTAGATTCGTTTCTTGAGAAATAGTTTTCGGAAATGTACTCAATATGTAGCGTTTAAAAAAACATACGAACTAATCTCCTGTGATGTTTGATATTTATTTTCTATCACTATCAGAGATTTTCTAGCTTACTTCGCTATAATAACCAAACTATTTGTTGACTTAGCTTGAGATACAAAATAAAAATGGAGTTAGGTTAAAAATTCGAGAGGTGTAATAAAGGAAATGTATTCGTGTATGATAGCAAATGAACAGTGATTTCTAAGGAAATGTTTCTTTAGATGTAATTAATTGCTAAATAATGTATACATCGTAAAAGTAAAAAAAAAAAAAAAAAAAAAAAAAAAAAAAAACATTTTCAGGGTCGTTTGTAATTATATGTAATTACGTAGCAC
Organism: Maratus speculifer; assembly: GCA_964019185.1. Lineage (NCBI taxonomy): Eukaryota > Metazoa > Arthropoda > Arachnida > Araneae > Salticidae > Maratus > Maratus speculifer. The sequence continues at coordinate 206,876,467 of OZ025291.1, forward strand.
CTATAGTCATCATTCAGTCCGTCCGTCCGTCCGCATATAACAGAGTAAAAACTATCCAACCGAATCATTTGAAATTTAAAATATATAATTTTTGCATAATTTTGTCGATTCATTTCAAATTTTATGGTAATCGGATCTGTACGTTCACTACAAGGACAATCAAAAACATTCCGTTACATTATTGTCAATGGGGAAAAATAGTTTCAAGTGAATTTTAGTGATGTTATACTCTTTGGAATATAATAGAATTGATATGCATCTATGAATTATATACTAAAAAATACATTCTGCACAATATGGGGTGCAAAGAATATTTGCTATTAATTTGCAGGACCATACAAAAGTATTCCATTACACAATGGTGTAAGAGAAACACTATTTCGAGCGTGTTTTAATGCTATTAAGCTATTTCGCATTTTATGAAATTGATATACGTTGCTGAGGTTCACTGTAAGTTGTTTCCTGTATAATAGAAAGCAGATAATAGTTACAGGGACACACAAAAGAATTCAGCCACTGCATTATATCCGATGTACTGTATACTATTACACCAAGATCTGAATATTTTTAAAACTTTGTTATAGTACGAAAGCACCTTATTTTCCACGTTTGACGTACAATTTCCAACTTGTTTAATAGTGGTTAGGATCTTGAAAATTACCTCTCTTAAATTTCCTACGTAATTTAAAATATTTACGAGCAGAGCATCAATAAAAGTGTATCCCTTTTATAAACTTTAATAATATTAACTGTAAGTGTTGTCGAGTGTTGATTCAAGGTGACAAATAAAAATAACTTAAACAGCTTTAAATAAGCGCATGCGCGAGTACTGCTGTGATATTTATTCGTTTCATATCCCACATACGGAAAACGGTGACTCCTGAGCGTAAAGCATTTATTGCTGGGCTGAAGATTTTAAAGTCGTTAGAGCCATGCGACTTTTTTTTCTTTGGAGCTTTATAAGATTTACAGTCGAGTCTCTATATTACGAAATCCATTGTTCAGTCAAAAAATTCGCTATATAGAAAAATTCGTTGAATATAAAACGGCAAAAATATTTTCATTTATTGTTTAAATTCTGAAATACAATTGTTTTTAAGCTGTTTAATTAAGTTTTTGAAACATTTAACGGAATTTTTCTAGAATCTCAAACATTTTCGCCACTTTCTTGTTTTCGCAGTATCTTATTGATTATTTTCAAAATTATTACTTTATCAGAGTGAGTTATGCTTATCCTAGAAGCGATTTTAAACATATGCAGTAAAAGATAACACCAGCAAAGATGGCATTTAGTAACAATTTTTCATTCAAATGATCTCTCACAATAAAAAATCTTCCGAGTCGCCACAAACAACAAACATCCAGTCTAAACTCTAAAAGTAATGAGAGTTAGTTTAGGTAGATGAAAACATGCTGCAAAAAAAACCACCTTTTCTGCAATTGCCGCTTACCCTTTTTTTATTCCTACCTTACTATCCAAATCAAGAAACAAACAACATTTTCAAGACGACAATAGAATAGTTTTATCTTTTAGGATGCTTTGTGATAATTGCAAATCGCTCCAGTAGAAAGCAAATGTTTGAAACTTTCCAAGAACGCATGTTCATATTGGATAAAACAAAGTCAAGTGTAACCATTCAAAAAAGAATGATTTTTTTTTTGTGTGTGTATGGGAGGGGGGGGTGACTGTCTTTTTTCGGACATAAGGAATAAGGTAGAGGAATGCAAACCAGAGAAATATAAACCAGAAATTAACGAAAAAAAAAATTATGCAAATTATTTCTACAAATAGTGATTTTTTAATACGTATATAAAAGAACATTTTTGAAAAAATTCGTTAAATGGAGATATATATTTCGCTAAATGGAGATTATTTTTAATGTAATCATGAAAAAAAATTGACCGTTCTTACAAATAATTCGTTAAATAGAAAAATTTGCTGGATAGAGTTTCGTTATAGAGGGACTCGACTGTATAGTAATAATCCATGGTTTGTTGTTTTGTGTGTTGCGTTGTTGGACGTCTACTTTATGCAATAATTTTTAAAATGTATGAATTTTTTTAAAGCCATGATCGTAAAAGCGCTTCACACCACTCGTGAAAAACAAACAAAACAATCTCTGAATTCAGAAAAAGATGTAGTATAGAAATCTATAAATGAGCGTTTCGCGCCCATAAGAAGCAAAAAAAATATTGGATACTTCAAACTCATTGACCAGAAATCTCAGAAACATATAATTATTTTTTAAATATACGTTCATTAATTATTTGTAAGCTTCTTTTACCACTATGAAAACAAAATTAATTCACCAGTATCAGAAAAACGAGTATGACAGTTTCTAATATAAGAGCTTCACCCTTATAAAAAGCAAAAATAAAAAAAGAAATAAGTAAACGTAATAAATAAACGTATGCAGAAACTTTGTTGCACCGAATCTGAAAAATTGATTAAATTTGTTAAAATCGCAACCACTTACCATGTAGTGGTGCTTCGCACTGCTCATGAAAACGAAATACAGCAAAAAAAAATTGCCGGATACAGCAAAAAATAATATACTAATGTTTAAAAGTATGAAATTTGTAAAACCCACAATCACTGTTACATACAATATATGGCTAAAGGTCACCGGCCACATACGATTTTGGACATTTTATTGAATATCTAGAAAAATACATTAGGAATTTTCTTGGAACTCCAGGTATGTAAGCATTATAGTATAGGTCATATATTACCATGAAGATTTTTTTCCAAAAACTCCATAGGGGACCGTCAACAAATTGGAAAAAAACGCATATCTTTTGGATAACCCTATCAAAACTAATACTGCAAAAATGTTCGAAATGTAGATTATGATTAAGTGGCTTGTTGTATTAAACGATGTTCAGTTTTGTGTGGATAGCATATATACTCGTAAAAAAATTAAGGTTTTTATAAAAAAAATCCCACATATTGGCAAGCTTTTTTTTTCTTATAATTTGCAGATTTTTAATATAAAACAATGTTCTTTCCAGAAAATATGACAAACAATATTGTACATAAAGATTACATGTACAGTGGGTTGCCAATGTGGGTTGTTATTGATTAGATATTTGTTTTTCTTTTTTGGAAAATTATTTACGATTTAACTTATTTTTTATTTTTAATGATTTCAGTATGGGTTTAGGGGTTGATTTGTCCCTTAGGAAAAAAATATGAAGTAAAACCTCTTCTTCTACATACGAGTCATTTTAAAAGAGAAGATAGTAGAACTTGCTTCAGTTTCCAAGTCAGTAGTCAACAGGATAAAAATAAATCTGGACAGAAACCAGCCACTTTCGCCCAAATGAAGAGGTAAAAGTGGAAGAAAATGCATAAGAACTCCACATACCGATAGAAAAATCAGGGATATCTGTTTAGGAAACAGAAAGAAAAAGATGGGACTCCTTATTTACATTATTTAAGAATCTGGAATGCCAGTTTTGAGAAAACTGTGCTGTGGACATAAGTGGAGGAAGGGTTGACAGGATTTGCATTGGCCAGGCAAGAAACCCTAGTTGACAGAAGCACCTTGCCTAGTCTCGTGAACACAGCCAGAAGACATTTGATGACGGGAGTAAGGTGAGTTGTTAAGATAATTATTATTTATGTCATTTAAAGTCATTTATTTCTAAATTATTATCATATTTATTTTTTTTTCAGGTACTTTTCTCAGATGAATCAATCTTTGAGATTTTATCCGATAAAAGCAGCTTTGTCAGTCGACACCGAGGCGAAAAATACTGCCATGACTGCATCGTGGTTAGTGTTAAACACCCTGATAAAGTAATGGTGTGGTCTGTCATTAGCGCTAAAAGAGTTGGACGCCTCTACAATGTCTAGGGAATTATGAGACAATATCTGTACAGGCATGTTCTTGAAACTTGGCTGCTTCCACAAATTGAAGAATGGTTTCCAAGTGGTGAAGAGTTTATGTTTATGCATGATTCAGTGCCTTGTTATAAAGCTAGAAGTATTTAAAAGTTTTGGGAAGACCACAATATCCCAGTATTACCTTGGCCTGGCAGTTCCCCTGACATGAACCCCACAGAAAGCTTATGGAAGATCACCAAGGCGAAATCGCTAAAAATATGATTACAACCAAGGTACAATTCATCGAAAAACTAATAAATGTATGGCATGATAACCCTAAAGTAAAAGAAAGTGCCAGAAATTGCGAAGATAGCATGCCTAGACGCAACGAAGCACTCCTTGAAACTAAAGAAAATGTCACCAAATTCTTTACTTAACATTGGTAAATTGATTATATTATATTTTTGTTGGGTTCTTTTTTCATATAATAATCATAGCAAACGCGGTAGCGTTTGGTATAATATGTTTAAGAAATAGAAAGTGCAAACAACTTTCTAAAATTTCTGGCAAACCCGTTGAGATACGGCAATGAATTTTTTTTTCTAAAGATAGAACTCGACGAGACGAATAAAATGATAGCATTCAAAAAATTACTGCAGTTTAGAATATTTTTTTATTTAATTTTAAAAGAAAAAATTAAGGCAAAAAATTCAACTAAGTCTAGCTAACGTTTCCGTGGATGGATTAACTTCGTTTTTGGTTTATTTTAATCCTCATGGTTAAAATTAAAACAGTTTTTTTTCATCCATGTATGTTTGACGGTCGCTGAGTAAATCGAATTTTTGTCTGAAATTTCTAGCTGAACATAGTCTTTTTCTCTCATTTGTTACTTCTTGTAATTGTTGCACGTAAGTTTAAATGAACATAAAAATTGCTATGTATGTAACATAAATAAATAGATCAGATCACAGAGTACAGACAGAGCCTCAACTCGGCTTGAAAAGAACGCCCTCAGTGATTGACTTAAAAACTAAACCATCGCGTTGGCGATTTTTATCCTCGTGATTTCTGTTTAACTGTAACCATATTCTGGCTTGGCACTTCTTGCTGAATGCTGATTTGATTATCTTTGCACACGTGCTTATGCTATTTGATCTTAGATTTCCGCGCTTATATTGATTCGTAATCATTACGGTAATTGTTCTTGAATTTTCAAGTTTAAATTATTAGGTCGTTATGTTAAGAAGAGACACATGCATTGTTTGCAAGACAAATACGTCAAAGTTATATAAATATTAAAATAATTCTTTCATAAATTTCAAAACAAGAAGCAGCAAGCCGTCGCTGTATTTTTTTTTCTTTTTTCCTATATCATTTGTCGCCAAGGAAGCGATGTTTCGCCGAATTAGCAACCTCTCTTATGTTATGATCGTAGTTTCAGAGTCATCCGCCCGTATCGCTACTGTCTATGCGTAATCCCATGTTAAGCAAGTTGCCGTTACAGTGTATGAAAGTTGATTCTCTGTTCCGTACTCTGTGGATTAGATAAATCACGTGAAAAAAATACGTATTTGTTGTTGTTTTCATGTATCATATTCACTATCTATTTTGACGAGCGAAGTGAAATATTTTTTTTTATTAAATTCTCATTTATTTAAGTTAAAAGTCGCCTCTGGCAAAAAGTTTAGTCTCTCTTAAATTTATGCTAGCCATTGTAATATGATACTTTTATTCATAATTTTATTTACTTGCTTATCTGAAGGACCATATGATGAAATCAACAAATTTAGGCGATCAGGGCAAGATTTTGCGGAAAAGTTCATTATCCTGTTCTGGTTGGTGTGTTTGGCGAATAAATCAAAAATGGCGCCGGAAGACAGAATAGCACATTTTTTTAACCGCTAAAGCGGCGTAACCGTGTTTTTCAATCACGTAATGTTTTATTTCAAAGACTGATTTAACACAAGATTGACATTAATATTATTTTTTTTTAATTGTACAAGACAAAAAGATATGTAAAGTTATTAAGTACAAACGTTCATACCAAAACTATTCACAGTTATTATTTTATGAATAATTAGACATGAATGGAAAAATCTACAGGACATTTAAAAGATAAGCGTAAAAATATGGTTTTAAATTTTTATAAACATTTATTTGAGCCTTTGAGGCGTAAGGTAAGGGCGTACCGGTAAGAAATCCGGTTTGGCGCAACACAAGAGCGGTGAGTCGGGCGCTTCATGATGATTCGGACATGAGAATGTGTCAGCTTTTTTTTAAGGTATTTTGAATGATTCTAGATCAGTTAAATTATTACTTATTTTATGAATGTCTGATTAATATGCATCTGTTTGCCAAAGCTTGGTGCTATTTTGGCTTCAAAAAGGGAGGGTATGATGCCAAAATATATAAATAGCTCTGGAAACAAACCTGATGAACTTTGATTTTTATTGTCGTACGAATTATTTCTGTTTCTATATTAAAATGCGGCACAAATGTCATATACGAATCACATTGGCGTTAATTTTTTTCTAAACCCAATTTGGCGAAAATCTCGTTTTGGAATACCAGTTACATATATATTTTTTGAAAGGTAATAACAATAAATAAAAAAAGTTTTGTTTAATAACTATAGAACAAAACAATTTATATATTTAAAAAAAATAAAAATAAATTATTTATTAATAAGTAAAGAACAACATCCGGGTTGCCATATCAAGCAAAATAACGACACTCTGGATTCAGTTAAATACTCCGATGCGCATATGACATTGGCGTCAGAAAAAAAATTCGCCAACTTTTTGCGTATATGACATCTGTGCCAAAAATGCATATCTATTTTATTTACATTACGTACGGTGCTACTTGATTATCAGGTCGACCAGTTTCACCCATTTATAGAAATCGACAAACTATTCGCCTAATTACTCAAAAGGAAAAATGTTGCCATTAAAAAAATTTAAGTTTAGAAAATTAATGAATTTAGATTAAATAAATAATAAAAGTCATTAACGAAAAGGATTACCTTAATGATGACGTTTAGTTATGACGTCGAGATGAACCAAATATAAAATTTGATTTATTCAGGTGATTTCGGACAAAAGAATACTAATAAATGTTTTCATATTTTAATGCAGAATTTATTAAATCAAACCATAAAGAGATATTTGTAAGATATCGCATATGTTAATAACATTGAAGCATTTTAAATGTAATATTAGAATTTTTTAAGGAGTATAAAAAATATGGTACTTACGTATTAACGTCACCGCAGCATAAGTTGCGCTAATGTGCCAATAAAGAGCAATTTTGTTCACACGCGCACAAAAATTGGCTTAAAAAGTACTAAAATACTAAAAATGACGTCAAAATGAGCAAAAAAAAAAACACTAAAAAGGTACGAACAACAAGATCGCTCTTTATTGGCGCATTAGCACAACTTCTACTGTGGTGGCATTAATACGTAAGTACCAAAAATATCAATGTTAGCGGAAATTTGTAAGGAGTTAAATGCTTTTTATTTAGCCAAATAATGTCGGCGGATATAACCGTAAAGTAGCTTTAATAAAATACATATTATATTTTTCTCAATTAATATTAAGAGCTATTCGCTTATTGGTATAAAATTTATATTAAATAACAAAAGAACAAATAAATTAGTAAAACATTCATAAAATATAAATAAATCATCGAATTAAAATCATTTGATCACTTAACAAACAAGTGTAGAGGGTTTAATGTCATGAAAGTGTAACATTTATGTTCATCCATTATTGGCATATAATCTTACAGTTTGTCTATCGTTCTTTGGTCGACGGGATATTTAAGTAGTACCTTAAATACATTGTTATCGCATGAGAAAAAATTGCTTGTGTATATGAAATAGTAAATAGGTTGCCAGAATATGCGTTGTCAAACTTCTTTTCCCGCCAAGAACTTTTCGTTATGTACAACTACTGAAAAAGTACCTTTATTTATTTACTTATAGTATTTTTTATAAAAGAAAAGAAAAACGTGCAAGTTAAATGTATCTGATATATGTATTTTTAATTTGTGTTTTTTAAGGGTGTTCTTAAATCAAAAAGGACAACTTTGTGACACATGCATTAATTTATTTTTGTTCGGAAATGCATAAAAATAGCAAGTGTTATTAATCAGAAACTGTCTAATTGCACTCAGTTTTTTGTTTTTTTAAAAACACAATAGATTTTTCTTAACAAGCCATCAAATTTGACACTTTTGAGCACATTTCCCGACGAAAGCAGAAAAACTGGTCGAAAAGCAGGAGGAAAACGGGTGATTACGTCATCGAAATAGCTTAGAACTGGATAGGTAATTTAATTATCACTAGCAAAAGCCATGCTTTGTTTGGATTCGCGAAGCATTGTTTTATAAAACAGATATTTGAAAGTAACAATATTTTTTTATTATTATTATTATTGCATCTTTATTAAACAAAAACGTTATTTTATGTTTTGGCGCATTTTAATTTTTTATTTATGATGTAAAACTGGCATAATAAGATATTTTCGAAGCAAACTTTTACAAATTTTTTTTAAATTTTCAACTAAAAGCTCTTTTAAAGATGTTTTTACAATTTCAAGTAGCCACTGGTGTTTTTTAATTGTTTGAAATATGCATGTTTCCAATCTTTGTAATCAACATCCGATAATCTTTGATAGCTATTTTAGAATAACATATTTGAAGAAAGCTTGAAGAAAGTTACTTCTTCAAAATCCTATTTTCTGGAAAAAACATTTGAAATCTGGTTTCGTTGATACTATGAATTTTTAACTGTAAAACATTTTATTTTAATTTCTTCGTTTTTATACATGTTAGCGTATGAGAATTGCTGTAATTCTCTCCGCGTGGGAGAACTTTTTATTTTCTGCGAATGGCAACTCAATTAATGGAATTACCTTTTAACGAAGCGCTCTCTCATTCTCGCAGTGACGTTTTCACGAATAATTATTGTTGTGTTTGCGAACTTATTAAAGTCTATAAAATCCTTCTGATTAATGGGTCGATATTATTTAGCCACAATACGACCTTCGCAAAAATATTTATAAAGAGCTTGAACCAACAACTTCACGCAGATCTTTTAATTTTTCATTTATATAACAAATTTAAAAATTAATTTTATTTGTTTACAATTATTTTGTTGCCAGTTTACAAAAAAAAAAAAAAAAATCCATAATACAATTCTTTTAAAATGTTTAAGTGTCATCTGTGCAAACGATTTTGCGGGATAATAAAAACATGTTTTATTTAATAAATTAATCATGATTCTATCTATAATTATTTACTCCATGATTTAAACTTTTTTTTTCTGAAAATATACGCGTTTCATTTTTTATTTATTTGCTAAAATGCGTCCGTATTGGAAATGCATGTAAAATAAATTAATTAAAATAATAATTTTTTTAACGTTTTACTGTAAAAAAAATTATATTCTGCAAATCTACAGATCATAATTTATTTTTGTGTTTAGTTTGAAGTTAAAATATTGAATAGTTTTTTTGTAAAGCGTACTACAAATTGTAATTTGAGTGGACTAGTAGAGGATTCGCTTCGCTCATCCTAATAAAATGGAAAAATAAGTTCCATTCAAAATCGCTTCCATAGTCAGTCATTCCAGTTTTATAACTTTCTGTTAAAAAATGAATTTGTAAATGTGTCAAAATGTTTGAACACCCTTAATGAAAGTCATGTATTTTAAATAAAGCTAGTGACAGCTTTATATTTAAAATGAAATTATGGCGAAGGAAACCTATTTGGCGATTGTTTCGGGTAGCTAAAATAAAAGTAGGAAAATAGCAGCCAGGCATAAAAAAAAACAATCAAATCGGAGCTGTTGAGACAGCACAAGACTTATACTGCTATTTATATAGGTACTATAGCAAAATTTGCAGCATCTCTGGTGTTAAACTAGGACTCTCGAGGTAAGGCATTTAGCTGCTCAGCAGCGGTTAGAGAGTTCAAATACCGTTGGAGTTAAGTTTGTTTTGTTTATAAATGCTTTTGTGTTAAATTATTATTCTTTCGGGAATATTTTTATGTTAATTGTTATTCAATTTCTAGAATTTTACTAGTTGTGAATGATTAATTCGAGAAATTACCTTGAATGTATTTAATTGGTATGGCATTTAATTCTTTTAATAAAGTTCTGTACTTTTTTCGTTCGAATCCATGGTTTATTTTTCATATCATGCATTTTATATGGCAATGCAATGACTTTTTTAATTATTCTGATACATCAAAATTTTATGCTGTTGTTATCATTTTATAAATTTTGACAGCAGCAATTATTTTTCTTTTTGGGATATTAGAAAATCTTCAGTTTTTTATCAAAAAATTAAATGACTAGTATTAAACTAGCAAAAGCCGTGCTTTGTTTGGATTCGCGAAGCATTATTTCATAAGATAAATATTTGAAAATAACATTATTATTTTATATTATTTTTGCATCTTTATTAAGCAAAAACTTTATCTTATGTTTTGGCGTATTTAAATTTTAGAAATGTAAATTCAGCCAAATAATTAAGAATTTCCTCGGAATTTATCTGTGATATAAGACTGGTATAAATAAAAATATTTTCGAAGCAAAATTTTACAAAATATTTTTTTAATTTTTAATCAAAAGTTTTAAAGATGTTTTTACATTTCCCAATAGCCTCTGTCGCGTCGGCTGGTTCAGTGGATTTAAAACACAAAATTAATTCAGGCGATTCATATTCAATAACTTCAAAACGGGAATCTTGTTACTTCTTTTTAATTGGAAGAAAATACTTTACATCTTCTATACATATTATACATACTGTACACCTTCTTATTTACACATATGTTACAAATATTTACATGAAATTCGATATATTTTAGAATTATTCTTCTATCAAGACTGTCATAACACCATCGCGTAATAATTCTTTTCTCTCTCTCTAAAACATAAACAAAACAAAAAAATATCTTGAGCCCAGGGGAGGGGTTGCCACGCGTAACTAAGATCAGGATTCATCGCCCTTTTGGCGTTAAAACATGATTCCCCACACACTCCCCACCTGGACTCATGAGAGTACATAATGATAAATCAATAAAACTAAATTCTTACAATAAACATTAATTTAAATCATAACTCAAATAAAAAAACAGAAAAAAATTTCAATCTTCAGATGCTGACATATAAAGCATTAAACAATAAAATAATATCATGAATAATATAAATAAAAAATGGCACTTCAATAACATGTAGCTACATGAACGTGTCTGGCCAGACATTTACCTGAATAAAATAAACTAAATATATATACATAATATAAACAAATTAAATACTATTATTAATATCTCAATAATCCTTTCAATTTGAAATAAAGCATAATTATACACAATGAAACCTTTTTTCTAAATGGATAAATTAACAATTGCAAAATACACACATAAAAAAGATATTTCAACTATGAATTTATAATAAGAAATAAATCACATTTATATTCAAATAATAGTAGAAAAAAAGTAATTAATTTAAATTTCAAATGCTGAAATCAATTAACATTCAACAATCTAATTCTAAAGGATACAAAAGTTGAACTGGTTTTCTTAGCAGTCCATGAGCAGTCTTTACCATGCAAGCTCGAATAAGCTGATCTCTGCCAAGAATCACTTCTTGAATTACTCCTAAGTCCCACAACAGTTTTGATTTAGCATTACCGTCCACTAAGACAACATCTCCAATCTTTAGATTTTTGTGTCTCTCAGGAGTTTTAAATTGATGGATCGATCTTAAGTTCAGTAAGTATTGTTCCTTCCATTTGGTCCACAGTTGTTTCAACAAGGTAGTTTGGTATCTTTTTCTCCTTAATAATGTCTCTCGGGTAGAGATTTTATTCTCTAATTCGGCAAAATGTAGTGGAAAACTAATATTTTCTCTTCCGAGTTGAAGAAAGTGAGCTGGTGTAAGTGGCTCTGGCTCGCCGAAATCACTTGTTGTATACGTAAGAGGTCTCATATTTATTACGGCTTCTATTTCTGCCAAAATTGTAGCCAATTCTTCAAATGTGATGAGAGCTCTTCCCAAAATTTTTCTTAGGGGTTCTTTTACACTTTTTACGAGACGTTCGTAAAATCCTCCCCACCATGGGGCACGCTCGATGATAAATTTCCATATAATGCCTTTGTTTGATATGAAGTCTTGAAGTTCTTGATCTTTAATGATTTTTTCAAATTGTTGTAATTCTTTGTCGGCAGCTTTAAAACTTAATGCATTATCAGAAAAAATTATTTTACAGTTTCCGCGTCTTGAAATAAATCTACGAAAACTCAACATAAAGGACTTTGTAGTCATATCCCTGACTGCTTCCAAATGTATTGCTCTTGTTGCGGCACAGGTGAACAGTACAATGTAGGATTTTGACGTCTCTTTACTATCTGTTTTGATGATTATTGGGCCGGCAAAATCCAATCCTATAACGGTAAACGCAGGGGATTGTGAGATCCTTTCTTTCGGAAGTTGCCCAGTTAGCTGATCAGCTGCCTTTGCATTGTATCTTCTACAAATTAGACATTTTCTTAGATTCTTTCTGATAGATTGTCTTCCTTGTGGAATCCAAAATTTCTTCCGGATTTGTGCAAGCGTTAAAGAAACTCCACTATGCAGCAAATTTCTGTGTTCTTGCATAATTATCAATTCTGTTAATTTTTCATTCTTCGGCAATATGATTGGGTTGGTCTCATTCGAATCAAAGGAGCCTTCATTAAGTCTGGTTTTTATTCGTAAAATTTTATTTTCATCCAAATATGGACACAGGGAATAAATTCGTGATGTTTTCTTAACAGAATTTCCCTTTTCTAATGACTCAATTTCTTCCTTATAATTCTTCATTTGTACTTCTTTGATTAATAATTCTTCAGCTTCTTTCAATTCTTCAGCAGATAATGTATCTTTACGTTTGATTGAATTTCTTAAATTGAAAATAAATCTTCTAACTCTTGCCAATGTTCTAACTGCCTTCAAGAAGGAACTGAAGCGCTCAATTTCTATAAGTGACTTATGATGTTCTAATGAACAAACATTTTGGAGAATCACATTTCTTTTAGCTTCTAGTTGTTTCATATCTTCATCTATTTCTCTGTCTTCTTTGGGCCATAATTTTGAATCTTTAACTAACCATGGAGGCCCTGACCACCACAGGTCATCTTTTTCGAGGTCGAGAAGGGATAGTCCTCTTGTGAGTCGATCAGCAGGATTTGAGCTACCGGGACAATGTCGCCAGTTCTTTGGATCTGTTAAACTTTGTATTTCTGATGTTCGGTTGCTTACAAATGGCTTCCAAGTACTAGATGAACTCTTGATCCAGTGAAGCACGATATTTGAATCGCTCCAGTAATGTACTCTGTCTTCACTTATCTTGAGAACAGACATTACCCGCTTTCCAAGTCTAGCTCCAATCAGAGCACCCATCAATTCGAGGCGGGGCAAGGTTAACTTCTTTATGGGAGCTAGTCTGCTTTTTGATGTAACAAAACTTGTCTTGATACTATTATTGTTATTGTATCTCAGATATATAACACTTCCATAGGCCTTAATACTTGCATCACTAAAACAGTGAATTTCTAAATTGTCATAATTGTCCATTTCCTGAAAATAATATCTTGGAATTTTTATTTTACTAAGATGTGGAATCTGTGCACACCAGTTATCCCATTTTTTCTCTAAATGTTCTGGCAAATTCTGATCCCAATCGATACCATGTTCCCATAATGATTGAAAAATCATTTTAATTAAAATCGTAAATGGTGATAAAAACCCAACAGGGTCAAAAATTCTTCCAGCTGCTCGAATTATAGTTCTTTTGGTCTTATCTTGACAATGAACAAATTCTAACAGACTTTGATTATCTAATCTAAAAATGTCTTCTTCAGTGTCCCATATTAACCCTAAAATTTTAAATGGGGTTGTGTCAGTTGATGTATCAGCGCAAACATTCATATCTAAAGATTTTAAATTTTCCTTTAAAATGGTAGAATTACTTTGCCATTTACGTAAAAACATATTTGCTTGTTGAAAAATAACTAAAGATTCCCTTGAAATTTTTAAAGCTTCATTAACCGTATGTGCTCCTAACAATAAATCGTCCACATACATGGAAGAGTCAATTTTAGAGCAAGTTTCTGGATATAAAGTTGCATACCTCTTCAAATGATGTTTAATTACAGCTCCTAACAGAAATGGACTCGATGTGACGCCAAATAATACACGGCACATTTTCATAATTATAAACTTAATTGGGGAATTTTTATCTTGAGGGAGTTCTTCGATCCACAGAAAACGGGTCATATCTCTATCACTTTCAGTAAGACTTATCTGTAAGAAAGCCTTTTCAATGTCTGCCACTACGGCAATTTTATTGCTTCGAAATTGCAAAATTAAATCAAATAAATCTGAGTTCAAATTGGGACCTGGGAAGAGTACATCATTTAGAGAAGGGTCAGAAGGAGCATGAGATGAGGCATCGAAAACAATGCGCAATTTGGTTGTTTGTTTATCCCTTCGAATTACAGGGTGGTGGGGTATATAATAGGTCAAATTACCATTCGGTGAATTTATTTCTTGCGGTTCAACAATTTCTACTATTCCTAAAGCCTTATATTCATCAATAATTTCTTTATATTCCTTAAATAATGCAGGATTATTTACAAATCGTTTAATTAGACTATTAAATCTCTTTTTGGCAACATCATAATTATTCGGAAGATCAACATTGTCATATTTCATAGGTAATTTAACTTCATACCTATTGTTCTTAAACTGAATAGAATTTTCAAATTGTTCTAATACTTCATTATCACACAAATCTTTATTTGTATTATCTTCCTGAATCCCTAACCCTTCTATAGTCCAAAATTTTTCAAGTTGAATTGTTGAATTTGAGCGATATCTCGCCAATTCTGGTTGTGCTTGGCGACCTTCCTTTTACTTGGCGTGGTTTGTGCGCCGATTCGTCAGTACACGTATGTAACTCATGTCGGTATGACGTGCGTTTTGTTGCCGGCATAATTCTCAACTTTTTATTTTTCATTAAATGCATAATCAAGATGATTATTGAGTGATTAATTATTATTTAACATCTCTTACAAAAATTCAATAGGTTATGGGCCCAGCACGCTTCCACTGCGCAAAATGCCGTATTTATGTGAACTTTAAGTGATTGGAATTTAAGCGTCGCGCCATTTTTTTTTCGTAGCGTTGTGTACTCCGGATTAAGAAGTTAAAAATGGCACCAATGGACTTTAAGTTCACGATTGAGAAATTGGAATCGGCAAAAGACTGGACAAGATGGAAAATGTCCATGTCATTGTTATTAAAAACGCACGATTTATTGAGTTATGTTAACGGAGAAAAGACTTTTCCGGAAATGGCGGATGGATTTGCCGATGCTGCCGCTTTAGCTGACGCGAGAAAGAAATTTGAACTGGCTGATGCAAAGGCACTTTTGTTTATTTCTCAGGCGCTGGATGATGTGAACTTTGATTATATTAAAACCTGCTCAACGGCAAAAGATGCATATGAAAAGTTGACCGCGATTTACGATAAATCTTCGACGCATCGACTCGATCGTTTGTGGACTGAATTTTTTCATCTGGAATGGAAACAAGGTGAAAATATTGCATCATTTATAAGTCGAAGTCAAAATATTTTCATTGAAGCTAACGACGAATTGCAACGTATTTTGAAATGTGCTGTTCCAGGAGCGATGTTACTTTTTCGGATTATTTCGATGTTGCCGCAAGAATACATTGCATTTAAGACTGTTTGGGATGGTATTCCGTTGAAAGATCGATCGATTGAACTTTTAACAGAACGATTGTGTGCTTTTGAGCAACAAATAGAACAGCAGCAATTTGAAACTACCGCTCTGCAAATTCAATCGAATCGGCAAGCGCCGTTGCCAAGTTATGGAAAAGATGACGCCAACGCCAAATATTCAAGAGGAAATAAGCCAAAACCGAAGAAATGGCAGAATAAGAAACCCATGAACGGAAATATTACGTGTTTTCAGTGTGGATTTTCCGGACACAAACGAATAAATTGTCCTCAAAATAAAAACAAAACAGTTTCTTCTTCATCTGGTGTTGCCATGCCTTGTTCAATTTCTCAAGATGACAAAAGCTGGATTGCAGATTCTGGAGCATCTCAGCATATGACTTTTGATTCTTCTGTGTTTGAAAGTTTTAAGAAATTTGTTGTCCCAGAAGTAGTCAATGATGCAGGAGGTCGGAAACTTCTTGCTTATGGTTCAGGAAATATTAATGTGAAAACTCTTGTGGCTGGCAAATGGCAAGAAAATCATCTAACAGATGTTTGGTACGTACCAGAGTTGAAATATCAGTTATTTTCTATTTCTCATGCTTTAAGTAAAGGACTAAATGTTGTTTTTAAAAATAATTTTTGTTATGTGAAAAATGGTAATCAAACTATTGCAATGGCTCAGAAATCAGTTAATAATCTATTTGAAATGAAAATGTTTGCTATAAATCCTAGAAAACCTGCAACTGTTCTCATTGCAAGTACTAGTGATACTCTTCAAGTAATGCATGAAAGGATGGCACATCAAAACAAGAAATACTGCATTAAATTTCTTAAAAGACAGGGTATTTCTTTATCAAATGAGAATTCTGATTTTTGTGTAGGATGTATGTATGGCAAATCTCAAAGAAAGTCATTCCACTCAAGACCTGTTAGACCTACGAAGCCTGCTGAACAAATAAATGCTGATCTTGCTGGTCCAATGGAAGAAGATTCAGTTGGTGGTTCACGTTACATGCTTGTTCTCAAAGATGATTATACAAAATTTCGCAGAGTATTTTTCTTGAAAGCCAAGAGTGAAGTACCAAGTTGTATAGAAACGTTCCTTAATGAAGCGAAGACTGCTGGACATACAGTTAAAGAGGTACTTTGTGATTCTGGAAAAGAGTTTGAGAACTATTCTGTGAAGAAGATTTTAAATGACAGAGGTATTAATCTGCGTTTGGCAATGGTTGAGACACCTGAACAGAACGGAGCTGCTGAAAGAGAGATCCGTATCATTGTGGAAGCTGCAAGAGCTATGGTTCACCAAAAAGAATTGCCGAAGAAGTTGTGGGCTGAAGCATGTAATACTGCTGTCTTCGTGTTGAATCATACAGGTCCAACTCCAGTAGAAGATAAAACTCCGTATGAATTATGGCATGGAAAGTCAGAAAATTTCAACATGAAACGATTAAGAATATTTGGTACAAAATGCTATGTACATGAGCCAAAACAAAGACGCAGGAAGTGGGATAAAAAGTCAGTAGAAGGTCTGGTTGTTGGATATGAAGCTCATGATGGATATAGAGTTTTTATACCTTCCAAAAACAAAGTGGAAAGAAGCTGCCATGTTACATTTTGTGATGAATTCACATATGAGCCATTGACTGTTGAAGTCACCAGTAGTGATGTGCATTCAGAGGAAGAAAATGAAATGTCCCAAAAGAGTGATGAAGATGAATGTCAAGATGAAACTGATCATGGAAGACGCTATCCTGAACGAGAACATAAAAGGCCGCAATTTCTGTCAGAAAATTATGTACTGTTTGTAAGTACACTTACAGGTTTTGAAACTCCTGCCTGCTATGATGAAGCAGTGAAGTCGCCTGAATCTCAGCTGTGGAAAGAAGCCATGAGAGAAGAACTGCAGTCTCATGAAGAAAATGGAACATGGGAGCTCACAGAACCTCCAGCAGATAAAAAGATACTCGACAACAAGTGGGTATATAGATTGAAAACAAATACAGATGGTTCTCCCTGTAAAGCTAAAGCTCGACTTGTGGCAAGAGGATTCTCTCAGAAAGCTGGTTATGATTATGATGATTTGTTTGCACCAGTAGCCAGATTTGACACTTTGCGCACAGTTCTTAGTGTTGCTGCTTCGCAAAACCTATACCTGCATCAATTTGATGTGAAAACAGCTTTCCTTTATGGTTTTCTTGATAAAGAGCTCTACATGAAACAGCCAGAAGGTTTTGATGATGGTTCTGGACGTGTGTGCAGATTAGTTCGCTCACTTTATGGCTTGAAGCAAGCTCCACGCTGTTGGAATCGACGTTTTGTTCAAGCAATACAGAAATTAAATTTTCAACAGTCACAAGCTGATCCCTGTTTATTCACAAAGAAAAAGGATTCATCTATACTAATAGTGGCATTATATGTAGATGATGGACTTGTAGCTGGATCAAGTGTTTCAGAAATAGAGAAACTAATTAGCAGCCTGAAAGAAGAGTTTAAAATTATTGATAGTCCTCTTGATTCTTTCTTAGGAGTAAAAATTGACCATAGAGATAATGGTGACATCTTTATTTCTCAGTCTTTGTATACTGAAAAGATACTGCAAAGATTTAGGCTTGAAAACTCAAAACCACTATCTACACCTTGTGAGGTGGCTAAATCTCAGGAAGGAGATTCATCGACAGCTGATGTTCCCTACAGAGAAGCAGTAGGTTGTTTACAGTATCTTGCTGTTGCTACTAGACCTGATATAGCATTTGCTGTAGCTTTGGTTTCAAGAGCTTTATGCAAACCAACAAAAGAAGACTGGAAACATGTGAAAAGAATTTACAGGTATTTACGAGGCACAAGCAATGTTGGTCTTCTGTACAAGTCACATGTAAAAACAGAATTTTCCGTTTTTAGTGATGCCGATCATGCTGGTGATGAAAAGACGAGACGCTCAACTTCTGGTATGGTTTCCATTAATTCATGTGGTGCAATAACATGGTGGTCTCGATTGCAACATTCTGTCGCAATTTCTTCTACCGAGGCAGAATATGTTGCCGCTAGTGAGGCAGCTAATGAGCTTGTTTGGCTCAAGTTACTCTTCAAGGAGCTAATAGGATATGATGGCACTCCCATTTTGTATGTTGACAACCAAAGTGCCATAAAACTTGCCCAAAATCCCCAGCACCATCGAAGATCGAAGCACATTGATGTGCGTTTTCACTCGATTAGAGAGAAAGTTGAACGAGATACTTTAAAATTAGAATATGTTCCATCAGCAGAACAAACTGCTGATATTATGACTAAATCTCTCTCTAGCATTCAGTTTATGAACTTACGTGATAGACTTGGACTGGTTAAAAGTATAATTCAAAGTGAAAACTGACTATTTATATCTGTTATTTAAGTTTTCTTTTGCTGTGTATATATTTTTTGGCTAATTATTTGTATTTATTTTATGTATTATTCAAAATTGGCCTTGATATCGGGAAGGAGTGTTGAATTTGAGCGATATCTCGCCAATTCTGGTTGTGCTTGGCGACCTTCCTTTTACTTGGCGTGGTTTGTGCGCGACATTTTATCATCTTCATTATTATCCCAAATAGATATATACATTGCACCCACTAAATTATTTTCATAAACTTCATCTGAGAACTTCCCATGAAGTGTCCAACCTAGTTTAGTTTCATTCAAAACAAGAGTTGGTGAAATACGTTTATATTTCCCTGTCATAATTGACCAATAGTAGTCACTACCAATCAACAAATCTATTTTATTCTCCCCATCACTTAATTCATTTGAAACATCTGACAACTGTATACCCATTTCTTTTATTTTTTCATTTAACTCTGAACTTGGGGCGCGTATTATATCTGAACAAATTTTCTCTGTTTCTAATGCTTCCAGAGAAATTACATTGTCAGAAAATTTATCCTTTAAGAAAATTTTAACTCTATTGTGATTATTAACAATAGGTTTCGTACCAGCAAATGTATGGATTTTTAATGATTCCTGTCCTGTCACCTCTAAATTTAAATGCCTTGACAAATTCTTTCCGACAAACGTACGCTGCGACGCACTGTCTAGCAAGATACGAACATTAATATTTTTATCTTTCCCAATCATTGTTCCCTTTAAAGTTTGAAAATAAACATATTCATCTGGCTTACAACAAAGTGAAGAAACAGTTATTTTTTCATATTGCGTATTTTGCTTTCCCCCTATTTCATCCCCTTCAGTTGAAACAAGGTCAATTTTATTTTCCTTTGATGATCTTTCTTTTACTTTTTTATTACAAAGAGAATTTTGATGAGCCTTTGAATTACAAAGAGTGCAACGAATATTAGAATTTTTACAAAACTTACTCTTATGAAATCTTTTGTAACATCGAAAGCATTTCGCTTGTTTCGATAAAGATTGCTTTCTTTCTTCCAAATTTAAGTTACACAAATTTGCTTCATGTTTCTGAGAACAAAAAGGGCAAAGATTTTCTGTAATTGTATTTAATGTAAATGCTGAAGGATTTTTATTTTTTCCTTGAAGAAAATGTTTAGAAGGATTTTGTTTAAATTTATTTTCATGAGATTTAATCTCAAAACTGACAGATGTAACATTAACAACCTTTTCCCGCGCTTCGATTTCGCGCTTAAGGAACAATAATAAATCATTTACGCAAACATCTTTTTTCTCGCACTGTTCTCTATGAAATTGCAATAAAAGGTCATTAGGTATACATTTATAAATAATAGGTAACAATAAACAACCATATTGGTCTGATTTCACATCCAATGATTCTAAACTTCTTATTTGTATCGCTATTTCATCATACAATTTTCTTAATGAATAAATATCATTTGATCTTCGCACTGCTTCTAAATTTAATAATTTATTTGTGTGCGCAGATATTAAAACTTCTCTTTTTCCAAAACGATCCTTTAATATATTTATTGCCGTTGCGTAATTTTCACCAGTTAATGGAAGCCCGTTAATAGCAGCAGCTGCTGATCCCGAAATCAAAGATTTCAAATAAGTAAATTTTTCTATCTCTTGAAGGGCTTCATTTTCGTGAACAGCGACTTTAAACTGCGGCCAAAATTCTTGGAATTCGCAAATGTCGCCAGTGAATTTGTTTAAAGAAATTCGCGGCAATTTGGTGTTACACTTTAACTGAGTATCTGATATGGGGGGCGTAATTACTTTTGGTTCACTTGTAATATCAGAAGTTTTCTTTAAATTATTCAAAAATCTATTTGCTCTCGATTTACAAGTAATAATCGATTCTTTATATTCTAAACAAGTTTCAATTTCGGTTTCCAAATTAGAAGATTCAATTTCAGATTGTATTAAATCGTCTAGGTTTTCTAGAGAAATCTTATGTTCCAGCAATGTTGCTAAACAATCCTCCACAATTTCCGGTTTCAAATCACTTTCTTTCAAAATTTCATTATCAATTTTTTTAATTAATTTTGTTATTGTGGATCTAATTGATCCGCGTTTAGTAATATTTCTTTTCAAATTTTCACCGGCATTCATTTTGTACAGTACTGTTTCTTCCAAATCATAAAATCAAAGAAATAACAATAAAAAAAAACTTACCCGTTTCATATATGCAATCGTCTGAATCATATTCTCATTCTATTATTTCCCGCGTCGGATGCACCATTGTCGCGTCGGCTGGTTCAGTGGATTTAAAACACAAAATTAATTCAGGCGATTCATATTCAATAACTTCAAAACGGGAATCTTGTTACTTCTTTTTAATTGGAAGAAAATACTTTACATCTTCTATACATATTATACATACTGTACACCTTCTTATTTACACATATGTTACAAATATTTACATGAAATTCGATATATTTTAGAATTATTCTTCTATCAAGACTGTCATAACACCATCGCGTAATAATTCTTTTCTCTCTCTCTAAAACATAAACAAAACAAAAAAATATCTTGAGCCCAGGGGAGGGGTTGCCACGCGTAACTAAGATCAGGATTCATCGCCCTTTTGGCGTTAAAACATGATTCCCCACAGCCTCTAGAGTTATCTGAAATGATTTGAATATGTTTTCAATCTTTGTAATTCACAGCGTTTGTCCCGTAAAATTCCGTACACTAAGCTCCAGGTTTCACTGCAATATAAGCAATGTTTAAGATATTATAATTCTATAAATTTAATGAATTTTCAAAGTATTGAAGAATGATTAAGACTCTCAAGGATTACATTTATATTCCTAAATAAGATTTTTTATGTAATATTGAAAGAATCATATTTTATTTGCATTTAAAACAAAATGCAGAGAAAAAACTGTGGTGTATTTAACTGTAACCGCAACTTAAGTAAAAATGTAAATAGAATGTTTTTATGTAAGCGGCAGTTGTGTTCTATGCCGATTGTGTGTATCTGTGATCGTCTGCTGTAAATAATGTGTCCGTATTAAATAAGTTATTTTAGTAAGATGAAAGTATTATTCTTCCAAAGTACATATCACTTGTTAATGATGTTAAATCGATATTTAGTTCACATATTAAAATAATATGTGATATCTGGCGACGAGGATGGGATGAAAAAGTATCGGATCCATGTACATTAGATGCTGAAGACTGCCAAGGTAAAAAATTCTTTTTGTATTTATCTTTAAAGAAGATTTAAAATGGAGCAGTTGGTTCAAAGTTTAATAGAACAAAATAAAATTTTATTAGAGAAATTAACCACTTTTGCCGATCCGAAAACGCAAGAAGCTAAAGTTTCAGTTCAATTTGAAAAATTTGATGAAACGAATGAAGCTTTTGATTCTTTTTTAGAACGCTTCGAAGCTTTCATGGATATTCAAAATGTTCCGGATGGCAAACGTGGGAAAGTTTTTATTTCTAGTTTGTCAGCAAAATTATATAATTTGTTGAAAAACCTGCTAGCTCCTGACAATCCTTCCGATAAAGATTACCTTATTCTAAAAAATACATTAAAAGCTCATCTCACTCCGACGCCGCTTATAATTCCTAGTAGGCATGTGTTTCTAAATCGTAAGCAACGGGAGGGGGAAAGTGTCAGTGCTTTTATGGCTGAACTTCGCTCCTTGGCAATTCCTTGTCAGTATAAACAGGAAATGTTGAGCACTATGTTACGGGATGTTTTCGTAAGCGGGTTGAGGGATAGAGCAATATTAGATAGACTTTTTGAGGAAGATGATATAGATATTGAGAATACCTTGAAAATTGCTTTAGCTATGGAGAAAGCTATGAAAGGGGCAAATGAGATAATGGGTAAATCTTTAGAAATTAAAGAATTAAGCGTGAGGAAAAATAATGAGCAGTCAAAATTTGTTTCGCAAAAGAAAAACTTTGGAAGACAAAATCTTTCGGGAAAGAAAGTAAAAACGAGCTGTACACGGTGTACAGCAACGGATCACGATAAATATTCCTGCAGATTTAAATTAGCTAAGTGTCATTTTTGTCAAAAAATCGGGCACATTCGAAAGGCTTGTTTTGCAGCGAAAAAAGGGTTAAAAGGGAACACGGTAAAACAAAAGCAGGTAAATACCCTGTATTCTAGTGAAAATGTTATCCCAATGTATTCTTTTGATTTGAACTCGCTGAAAGAGGAGGAGCAAAGAAAACCTCCAATTATGTTAACAGTAAATATTGAAAATAAACCTGTGAGTATGGAACTTGATACTGGAGGGGCCGTCTCGGTAATGAGCATAAAAAAATTTCGTGAGATTTCGAAAAAAAGAATTCAACCCACAAAAGTAGTTTTTAAAACATACAAAGGTGAAATAATTGTACCTTTGGGTTTTGTTACTGTTGATGTTGAATACAAAAATCAAAAATTTAAATTAAATTTGTATATTGTTAAGGAAAATTTGGATACAATTTTTGGCCGCGAATGGCTATATAGTATAAATTTGGATTGGAATTCTATAAAAGCTGTAAGAACATCCTATGACTATAATTTGAGTAAATTGTTAGAAGAGTATAAAGAGCTTTTTGACGATAAGTTAGGGGAAATTAATAATTATGAAGTAAAGTTGGAACTTAAACCTGATGCAGTGCCAAAATTTTGTAGAGCTAGACCTGTACCCTTTTCTTTAAAAGACAGGATTGAACAAGAAATTGATAGGCTTGAAAAGGAAGGCATCATAGAGAGAGTAGAGACCTCTGATTGGGCAACACCAGTTGTCCCGGTTGTAAAAACAGATGGGTCTATACGCTTATGTGCAGATTATTCTGTTACCGTAAATCAAAATATTATGGTACAACAACATCCTTTACCAAAATTAGAGGAAATTTTTTCAAGCTTAAATGGGGGTAAACATTTTTCAAAAATCGATTTTAAACATGCATATTTGCAAATGAAAGTAAATCCGGATAGTCAAAAGATCTTAACGATAAATACACATAAGGGATTATATGTATGTAAAAGACTTATGTATGGTTTAAATTCTGCTCCAGCAATTTGGCAAAGATATATTGATGGGCTTTTCCAGGGGATGGAAGGAATCAAAGTTTTTATGGATGATGTTAGAGTGACTGGATCAGATGATAAGTCACACTTAGAGGCCTTAAGAAATTTTTTTCAGAAATGTAAAGATCATGGGCTAAAATTAAATTTAGATAAGAGTAAATTTTTTCAAAAAGAAATTCAATTTTTAGGGCACAAAATCGATGCAAACGGTATACATAAGACTGATGAGAAAATTTCTGCGATTTCAAAAGCTCCTAGACCCACTAACGTACAGGAAGTACAAAGTTTTTTAGGGCTTGTTAACTTTTATGGAAAATTTTGTCCTAATTTGGCTACAATAGCGAATCCTTTGTATAAACTAACACAGAAAGGTGTGAAATGGGTTTGGTCAAAGGATTGTCAGGAAGCTTTTGAAAAAATTAAAAATGAAATTTGTTCTCCGCGTGTCCTAATGCATTATGATCCATCACTGCCATTGATATTGGCAACTGACGCATCTCCTGTAGGAGTAGGGGCGGTTCTTTCCCACTCTTTACCTGATGGAACGGAAAGACCAATAGCTTTCGCCTCCAGAACCCTCACAAAAACTGAGCAAAAATATGCTCAGATTGATAAAGAAGCACTAGCAATTGTGTGGGGTGTCAAGAAATTTTATCTTTACCTAAAAGGGAGACGATTCACATTATTAACTGACCACCAACCTTTAGTAGCCATCTTCGGATCGAAGAAAGGTCTTCCAGTTCTGGCAGCGACAAGATTGTTACATTATTCTTTAGTATTACAATCTTTCCAGTTTGACATTAAGTATCGTAATACAAAACAACATGGTAACGCTGACTTTCTGTCTAGGCTGCCGTCCACTTCTGAACAGCTAGACGTTAAAGATGAAATTGATCTATTTCAGTTAGCACAAATCGAAACTCTTCCTGTCACAGCCAGAGACTTAGCCAAAGAAACTCTGTTGGATGCAGACCTCGCCCCATTGCTGAATATTTTACAGAATGGAGGAATTTTAAGAGGGAGAGAAGCAGAATATAGTCTACAAGATGGTTGTGTCATGTTAGGCCAGCGTGTGTGCGTTCCCAAAAAGTACCAGGCTCAGGTGCTTGAAGAGTTACATCATGGTCATCTGGGTGCTGTTAAGATGAAAGCTATCGCTAGATCGTATGTTTATTGGAAGAACATCGATAAGGATATAGAAAATTGCTCAAAGAATTGTGTAGACTGTGCTCGGTACAAAACCGACCCACAGAGAGTAAAGGTGCATTGCTGGGAGTATCCTAGTGCACCGTGGCAACGTATTCACATAGATTTTGCTGGGCCTATCTTTGAATATATGTTCCTGATTATAGTAGACGCTCATTCCAAGTGGTTGGAAGCTTATCCAATGAAATCCACCACAGCAACCAAAACCATCGAATGCTTAAGAGATTGTTTCGCTCGATTTGGATTGCCACTCATGCTGGTAAGTGACAACGGTCCACAATTTACATCATTGGAATTTGAGATGTTTATGCGTAATAACGGTATCAAACACAAGACCACTGCGCCATTTAAACCATCTAGCAATGGGCAGGCCGAAAGATACGTCTTTACAGTCAAACAATCTCTAAGAGCAATGCAAAATTATAGTGGCACAATACAACAAAAATTAAGTACGTTCCTTATGCAATACAGAAAAGCTCCGAACCTCACGACACTTCATAGTCCAGCCATGCTTATGTTGAAGAGAGAGATTCGGACGAGAATCGATCTGCTGCGTCCTGATCTTAAGAGTAGAGTGGAAGAAAAAGTTCGTAAAGGAACTTATGAATTCTCGGATAGAGGATTCCAAATTGGCGACAATGTCGCTGTACGAAATTACCGACAAGGCGACAAGAGATGGAGGTTTGGAAAAGTCGTTAGAAAAGATGGACAGCTACATTACACTGTCGATGTAAATGGTCAATTGTGGCGTAGACATGTCGATCAAATACGGGATGGTGGAGACATAGAGGAAAAAGAATGCGAGCTCCGACGATCATTTTCAAAACCTGCCATTCCTGTGCAAAATGCTGATGTTCCGACAACTAGTGCTGAGTTAGCAAAATCACCCACTAGTGTGGAGGCGGAGACGACTGATGCAACGCCAGTCTCAATTACTACACCAGAGCATGCTCCACTCAGTGTCCACAGTTCAACTCCAACACCACAACCAGTTCGCCGATCTACTAGAATCCGGAGACCTCCTCAGCGATTGGACTTGTAGTGATAGTTTAGGAAGGGAGGAGATGTGGTGTATTTAACTGTAACCGCAACTTAAGTAAAAATGTAAATAGAATGTTTTTATGTAAGCGGCAGTTGTGTTCTATGCCGATTGTGTGTATCTGTGATCGTCTGCTGTAAATAATGTGTCCGTATTAAATAAGTTATTTTAGTAAGATGAAAGTATTATTCTTCCAAAGTACATATCACTTGTTAATGATGTTAAATCGATATTTAGTTCACATATTAAAATAATATGTGATAAAAACATTACAATTTTGCCCATTTGCAAGACGCTTGGAGGGTTAAGCAAACTGGGTCTCTTTATCCCCAATATCTACTACTGCTTTATCTGATGTCAAACCTTGAGATTTATGAATTATAACTGCAAAAACTGATTTCAAAGGAAATTGTTTTATTGAGCAATTTATGCTTCCATTTTTCCAGAATTTAATTATTGGGGGAATTGGTACGCACCAATTCTTATAAGTTAAATTACTGCAGTATTCAAATTTATCCATGATTATTCGCGGTATCTGGTCTGATGGCTTGTGATTTTCTTTAATACGCGCAACAAAGTCTAAATTACCGTTCACTAAACCTTTTTCGGTCCACAAATAAGAACGTAACATTACTTTAAATCCAAATGATAAAGTAAGAAATGATTAAAGTCCATTTATAGTTTCTGAATCGGCCAACTTTGTTTTAGTACATTTATTAAGAGCTTGAATCGAGGCAATAACTTTAAGCAGTTCTTTTAATTTTTCATTTATATGGCAAATTTAAAAATTAATTTTTTTTGCTTACAATTCTTTTGTTGCCACTTTACTAAAAAAAAAAAAAAAAAAAAAAAATCCATAATACAATTCTTTTAAAATGTTTAAGTGTCATCTGTGCAAACGATTTTGCGGAGTGATGAAAACATATTTCATTTATTAAACTAGGACTTCCCTCAGAGGGATTAGTCTGAGCGATATTGCTGAGAATACATATTTAATAACTTACGATAAGTAAAGAAAATGAGATGTTACCTTTAAATTGTCATTCATAGTGATAAAATATGATGAAAATAAGCATATTGAATCATAACAAAATCTTATATATAAAGTTGCATATACTATTTTTATACAAGAAAAGCAAACCATGCATTATGGATATAAAATTGGAAATATGCAAAATGTTAAAAATAATACAGAAAATAAAACACCAAATTTTCCTATATTGGAAATATAACTCTTTGAAATGATGTCATGAGCATAAACAGAAGCTTCGCACCGATTTGAGAAACAATAAATAACATAAACTATTATGTTTGAAGAGAATGGAGTGTATTTTATATGGTGTGAAATCCGACCGAATAGTTTATAATGTTGAATATCTGTTTGCCACGGATGCAATGAGGTTGTTGATAAGAGTTAAGGAATCCTTTTTTAAAAATTTGTTCTAAACGAGCACTTACATCTTATAAGTTACTGTGATGCCAAAGTTATAGTTTGACCCCAACAGTATCCTAGAAATTGCAATATTCTCAATAAATTGGGTTTAAAACTTTTCTAGAAAAAAAAATGTTTAATTTGTGAAATTAAATTGTCGCATGTTTTAGAAATCGTTCATAACGAGAATATTATATCTTAAAAGTTGCCACAAAAAAAAAAAAAAAAAAAGATTTTAAATTTTTAGTCATATCAACATCAAAGGTAGTAAGAAACTTAGCCAAACGCAGATAATAAATCGCCAAATATTGTTATTTTCGCCCTCTCTCGAAATGCATTTTTTCCGTACATTTAAAAAACACGATCTTATTTAAAATTCAAATAAATAAATAAGAGGAAGCAATAATAGCATAAGTCAAAACATTTTATTTCAGCATCAAGGAATTGTATCGTAGATGGAATGAACACGTGGAAAAAAGCTGCTTTTGGCCAAAAAACGTTGTCTTCACTAAATTTGAATCCGATTAAAAAAAGTACCGTGATTAATTAAAATGTTATATGCAGAGCTGCCAAGTCTCCGGCATTTTGGATTCCGGTATTTTAATACAGAAAATCTTTTATTAAATAGAAACATTCTGCGGATTTAAAAAATAACTTTTCCTATAAGAAAATTTTGCTGTGCAATAAGCGGGGGCTTGGCATCTCTGTATAAGAATATTTCGTAACCTACTTTTTAACCTTAAAAAAAGCAACGACCATTTTTCGGGTTCAAAAAGTATTGCTAATTGTTCCATTTTGCATACAAAGTACTGATTGTAATATTGATACATCTATGGTGATAAATTTCCAATAATTTTTCAAATCCCATTTATTTCATTGAAAATATAAATATTTTATTCATTTAGTTTAAAATAAATGGTTTTTAACTAATTTCATAATACTTTTGAAATATCACTTTTCAGACATGCCAACCTCCGGCTTTTTAAAAATCATACAATTATACTTCTAACCAGAAATTTACTGAGTCAACGAAATTTAGTAAAGTTCAAATGACTCTCTGAGTTAATATTATACATTTCTAATTAAATAAATTTTCTGGTTAAAAGTACGTTTTCATGAATTTACAAAAGCCGGAGGTTGGCAACTCTGACTTTTCATTGGCCATCTTTTTAAAGCATTTAGAAAATGGTTGCTGTTTTCAGTCAGATATAGACTTTGGTCTGTCCGCATTTTATTTTATTATTATTATTATTATTTATAAATGGTGGAGAAATATTCATACTTAATCCATAACGTACATAATATATGACTCTGTTATTACATAAGTCACCTTTTTATTATCATAAAAATTATGTTTTTACTGATTTTTATTAACTCAATAGGAAAAATTTTGTGCTTTGAGCAATAGATGTCCGCATTTCATTTATTTATTTATTTTAACAAAATTCTTTGTATTGAGAAGAATTTTTATTTAAATAGGAAATCCAAATGTCGCTGTTAATAAAGGAAAAAGTTACAAAAAAAGTTACAAAACGAGTGGACGCATACTATCAAATATGGAAAAACGACGAATCCAAAAAAGACGTCGTATGAAATATCATCTTTGAAAGCAAAAAAACGAGGTCTGATTATCGAGCTTACTGATTACAAAATGTGCATTACATAAAAAAAAAAAAAAAATACTGCAAGTATTGATTTTTTTTCTTTTGTGCAGTTTTTGCTTCGGAAGGTGGGCTATGTTGCAAAAATATATAAGCGACTATGAAAACACACTTGGTAAACGTTCATGCTCAGTTTTACAAATCAATATGGCACATACCGGGTGTCCTGAAAAGGACTGAACGATTTTAAAAATCAATAACTTGCAAACTTTTACAGATATTTAAAAAATTCTTGCACGAGAGTCATCTAAAAGGACAAAAGTTTTTTTCCTGCGATTCTGGATTTTAGTTCGAATTACAAATAATAGATGGCGCTGAGAGCGCTAGGTGCTGTGTTGAAACGGATATTGACGTCACTTGGCACTGAAGTAAAATAAGGAGATTAAGGCTGTGGAGTGGATCTTCTTCGAAAATGGACTTTTGCTTTTACCATCCGATTTTGAATGCAATCCATATAATTTTGATTTTGCTGGCGTCAGCGCAATAATAGAGAAAAATATTGTTTTCATGGGTACAACTTATTTGAAATCGAAATGCGTGAAACAACAACGTTCAAATTACCGACTTTTTTTTTTTTTACATTCCAAGAATGTAAGTATTTTTGAGAACAGGATATCTTATTTATCTGTTTATTTATCTGGGTATTTTTTAAACCGTTTTATATGTCACCTAGTCATGTCCTGTATTGTATATTATGTATGTTGGATTAAAAGTTTATTTACAGGTACACCCAAAAGATTGCATCACATCATAGTCTATGGGGGAAAATCGCTTGCAGTGTATATTAATGAAATACACTATTTCAAATGCATTGAAACTGATATAAATCACTGAATTTCAGTATAAGATGATTATGATAGAATAGGGTATTTGGTATTTATAGAATTTAACGTTCATTTACAGGGGCACACAAAAAGAAATCTGTTACTGTACTCTCTTTAAGTAATAATTGCTGGAAATGCGTTTTCAATTTCGGCATGCGCTTTTAAATTTAACTGTTTTTTTAGATACGATAGTAATTATATAAATGCGTATCACCTACACTCGTCTCTGGTCCGTCCGTCTGTCTGTCCGCATATAACAATGCAAAAATTACTCTGTCGAATCGTTTGAAATTTTAAATATATATTTGTTGAAGAATTTTGTCCAGTTATTTCAAATTTTAAGAAAATCGGATGTGTATTTCCAATACAGGGACAGTCAAAAGTATTGCGTTACATTATGGCCGACGGGGGAAAAAGTTTCAAATGCGTTTTGATGATGTTACACCCGTCCGAACATAATGAAATTAATATGCATTTATGAATTAAATTAAAATACAAATGATGTAGAATATGCTGCACAAAGAATAGTTATTATTCATTTACAGGGCCACACAAAATAATTATGTAACATAACGGTATAGAAGGGAACATACTTTCAGGCATATTTTAATTTTGTTACACATATAATAAAATTGTTATAAGTTATTTAGGTTTACTACGAGTTACTGTGTAATAGAAAATACGAAGTATTTACAGGGACACACAAAAGATTTCGGAAACTATTCTGCATCAGAAATGCTGTACGCTAACGATAATTGCTTGAAGTTTTTAGTTTTGATATGATTTTTTTTTTAAGTTTCACTAAATTTTTGCATGTTACGCTACGTATATAATTGGTTCAAATCATATACAGGGCTACACAAAAGAATTCGCACTCCTTACAAAGTGTGTAAGTAATTAAAGTAATTTATAAGTAATTTATATAAGTAATAAGTAATAGTTTTATATAAGTAAGTGTGTGTAAGTAATTTATATTAAAGGTGGTTTGTAAATGAGTTATGCATTTTTTACGCTGAACAGCTTTAAGTATATTACGATATGTTTAAAAAATAGAAATGAAATTATATACAGAGGCACTCAAAAATTGGATTAATAGCCGGCTCTGGATTGTAATCTCTAGAAGTGTGATTTCATTAGTTTAAATCATGTTTCGGTTTTAAATAGATTTTAGCTAAATAATGGCGTGTTTTTAAAGATAGTAGGTAAACTATAGGGCTATATAAAAGAGTTCAAATATGTTTCCGTCTATTTAAATAAATTGCTAAATGTTAAATTTCAACTTAACATGTGTTTTTAACGCTTTCAAACATAGTTGAAAGTGTTTATGATTTCTATTTAGTTGGCCGTCTGCCTGTCTGTCTTTCCAAACTCTAACTTGCGTTGAAATAATTGAATTGGTCTCTAAGTGATAATATGTT
This sequence comes from Maratus speculifer, assembly GCA_964019185.1. Lineage (NCBI taxonomy): Eukaryota > Metazoa > Arthropoda > Arachnida > Araneae > Salticidae > Maratus > Maratus speculifer. The sequence goes on from OZ025291.1 coordinate 206,908,128, forward strand.
AATGAGATTTATTATGCCGTGTTGGGTATCGTAAACAAACTATGCATAATTCATGTTTCATTTACACAAACACTCAAAACTATTCCATTACATTATGTTCTTTGAGGATAATTATATATGTAGCACCTATATTTGCCATCTGGAATGTTCTTTTATCTGCCCGCACATAATAGTGCAAAAACTACCCAACAGAATGCTTTGAATTATAATATATATACTCGTTGCAGAATTTTCGTTACTCATTTAAAGTTTTATGAAAAGCGAATCAAAGCTTAAAAGGATATTAATAAATGTTTTCTTCATTCTATTAAAACCTATCATGCGTGACTAATTAGATGATATCCAATGATAGGTGATGATTCTAGATTGTCATAATGATTATGACTCATTAAGATGGAGGTAGTATTATTTCCCTATTACCATGAATTTAATATACATAAACGTAATAAATTTTGTATTTAGGTATTTATTCGAAAGAGTGCAACAGCTATTGCACCAAGTTTTCAATGTTTATACTGTAAATATTCTTTGTTCTAAAGAATAAACCATTTCCGCAATTTTTTTACAGCATACAGAAAACTCTACTAAAAAACTTTTTTAAAAGAACTAGCATTTCTTAAAATATAACAGTTTTTTAAAAATAGGAAAATTGATTAATTAAAAAAAATAAATAAATAAAATAAAATAAAAAACTATTAAATTGTTTCACTCAGTTTTAAAATATGATGCACAAAATATTCTTTAAATTAGATGATAAAAAGCAATTTAATCCGAAAAAATACAGTTTTCTTAAATGTAAAATCGTCTGCAAAACTCGTATGCTGCTCGTTAAATTCATGCCCAGTTTCAATCGCTGCTATTATATAAAAGGATTTATTATTTCCATGACAACAACACATTTCATTGAAATTATACCGACTGAGTCCAAAATCGGGCTTCATGTCGAGTACACAGGTCAGATATATGTTGTTCAATAAAAACAAATAAACAAAAGTTCAAAATCGCGCCCTAAGAGCAAGATTGCATTGTCAAACGAGACCTACTCCACAGGCTTAACCTCCTTATTTTGCTTCAGTACCAAGTGACGTCAATATCCATCTCAACACAGCACCTAGCGCTCTCAGCGCCATCTGTTGTTTGTAAATCGAACTAAAATCCAGAATCGCTGGAAAAAAACTTTTGACCTTTTAGATGACTCTCGTGCAAGAATTTTTTAAATATCTGTAAAAGTTTGCAAGTTATTGATTTTTAAAATCGTTCATTCCTTTTCAGGACACCCGGTATATGCCCTATACACACCGAGGTACCTAATTGGTTCCAAAATGGCGTTCAGTTGCCTAACATGCTGGTTATCATATAAATGTTATAATAAATTGTTTGTTCTAAAAATATTATCATTTATTAATTGTTATTTCTTTTTTTAATAACAGAAAATGTTTCGTTTATTCCTTTTTTTCATTTTGAAATAAATAAATAACGTGTTATTATAGCATGCTATCTGTATCTGGTAATCAAAACGTAGTTTTCGCCTAATTGGCATAAAATATCTCACCAAACCCGGTGCTTATATCTCTAGTATATTATCTCAAGTATTTTATTTATGTATACTATAATTGTTTTTACATACCACTTACTTCTTGTATATAAAAATAGGTAAGTGGCTCCTTTATGCAGTATAAATCTTTAAAAAATAGCCCCCGTTGCCCCTTTTTCGATCGGATTTAAAACAAAATCAATGTCTAATTCCAGTATTGCTCCCAGGTATGCACACATATTCCAAATTTCAAAGTTGTATGCCAACAGGAAATGGATGAAAAATGGGAAAAGATGTCACATATGCACCAGGGTACATAATTGGCGTCAAAATGGCATTATTTTAGCTGAGATGGTAACCCGGCTTTATTTATTTATTATTTGTTTATTTACTCATAAAATGTTTATTTTCTTTCATTTCCTTTTTTTTAATTATATAAAATATTTTTTTATAGTTATTAATTATTATTATTATTTTATTTACTGTAAGTTCTTTTTGAAAATAGAAAATTATTTAAAAATGTGTATGTAAGCATTATTTGAAAACGGAGTTTTCGCCAAATGGGCTTTGAAAAAATTGCGCCAAATCTGATGCGCTTGTGGTATCCGTGCCGAAAAATTAGTGACCAGAATTGACTTCCACACACAAACAACATATAAGTTAAAAGAAAACATGCAATAAAAATAAATATAAAGGGAAAATGATGTCATAAAAGAAACTTTTTGTTTAAAAACGTAATTGTTTCTAATTTTCACATGCGAAATATATAAAACATTCTTTTAGCGATCAAAAAATGCTATTAAGAGATTATCACAAAATCTCAAAATCAAAGTTTTTATGACATTTTTTAATATAAAAAAGTAATAGTTTTATTTTCCTGCATGATTAAATTTTAAAATGTTTTATTGCATTCATTTTTGAGTGCTTTAATGATTACTATTTACTCCATGTACTGATTCGGTTATCTACGAAAATATCCAGCTAGTGAAAATCACGCACACCAAATTTCTGTGACGTATTCAAATAAATTGTGCTTTTTTATCAGTTTTTTTAATATAACTTTTAAACTATTTGGAACTAATTTTTCGTATGTAGTGCATTCACGAGATTACCTTCATAGGTACCTATTGGTACAAACAGAATCAAAATCCGACAAGTACTTTTTGAGATTTGCTTGACGAAAGAATTTTTTTGACTTTTAATATCGTTACGTATCTCTGAGTATAAAGACTTCGCTTCGCTCAGACAATTAATCATGATTCTATCTATAATTATTTACTCCATGATTTATATTTTTTTTCTGAAAATATATGCGTTTCATTTTTTATTTATTTGCTAAAATGCGTCCGCATTGGAAATGCATGTAAAATAAATTAATTAAAATAATAATTTTTTGAAAAGTATTTCTGTAAAAAAAATAATATTCTGCAAATCTACAGATCATAATTTATATTTGTGTTTAATTTCAAGTGAAAATACTGTATAGTTTTTTTGTAAAGTGTACGACAAAGTGTCATTTGAGTGGACTAGTAGAGGATTCGCTTCGCTCATCCTAAAAATGCTCTGACGAGCACCAAAAAAGATTAATATGTTTTTAAGTATGAAAAAGGGTTTGACAAGTGCTTCTGTTAATTATTGAGCATGAGGAAGGAAAAGGGATCCCTTCTTGGCTACAACTCACTTCAATGCCAACTTTTAAAAAATCATATTTGCGCTTTTTCCATATGAAAGAAATTTGCGGTTCTTTAGTAGAACTTTCCACCGTGCTTTAGATGTTAACCAGGGGTGTAGTCGTAAAAATAAGATAGGATATATGTTCTAAGCAGAGGGATACCCTAGAATGTGTATACTATAAGCTTTCTTGAGAAACAGTGTATATGGTGTTCTATTAAAAAGTGCAGAAGGTGTACGGCGTATAACCTGCACTACATCCCTGATGTAACTGCACTGTTCACTCTGCACTATACTACAAATAAATTTTCTGTGCAATTATACACCTAGGGCATGCTTGGTGGCAGTGCATGAATGTGATACCTGCAGGAACTAGGTTTTTGGCATTATGTCGTCTTCCCTTACATTTATGTCTAATTAAGCTGCATCTTTACTGGTTATGTCTTTACACTATACATTTTTATAGTAACTGCGACTGATTTGTTTTCACGGAAAAAGCGCAAATATGATTTTTTAAAAGTTGGCATTGAAGTGAGTTGTAGCCAAGAAGGGATCCCTTGTCCTTCCTCATGCTCAATAATTAACAGAAGCACTTGTCAAACCCTTTTTCATACTTAAAAACATATTAACCTTTTTTGGTGCTCGTCAGAGCATTTTTTAATACTAGTACGTGAATACTCAAACTATAAAAATAAAGCTTTTTTAACTTAAAAACAGTGTTTAATTTCAAATTGTAGCCTAATATTGTACAAAAAACCTATATTCCATCACTGTCCCTAATAATTTGGCATCCCACTGTAATCAGAATTTTTTTTTTAAATGTATGATAAATGAGCAGGTTTACTAAATAATCTTTCATTGCGCATACGTGAACTCTATCAAAATTTCATTTGCATATTGTGTTAGCTAAATGTAAAAAGCGACTTTTGTAAAAGTCTCAAAAACATAGCTTGGAAATTCTGAAAGTGATCGTCCATAGAATAAGCTCAAAATTCGTTGTTCCCCAAAGGAAGCAAAAGAATGAGGGGTTGTATCCTAATATAACAAGTACGTGCCATATTGTGTACTCTACATTGACACTAATCGATGTATATATAGATATAGCCCCTCATCTTTTTGCTTCATTTTGAGAATAACGGATTTTGAGCTTATTCTATCAACAATTACTTTTAAAACTTTCAAGCTATGTTTTTGAGACTTTCACAAAATAGAGCAGGCGGCGACGACACAAATGACTACGTCATCGAGCTACGGGATGAAATCATGGTGTAGGGCAAGACTATTAGATGTATATTAAGGAATTACAAGTCTGCCTCGATATTTCTTGGTACGATGTGCGCAACAGCTGGCGCCAACCCGTCATTTTGGCGTCACTAACACTACATCGAGTTACGAGATGAAATTGGTGTCAAATTAAAGATAAAATAAAGTATTTTAAGAATATTTTGATCTGCCTGAGCATATCTTGGTAGAAATCTTCGTCAGACTAAAATTTATAACAAAAAAAGATGTCATAATATACGACTCAAACCTTATAAACAAAATATTTTACATTACATTGCAATATATATTACTTTGCCATCAACGTTCAAGATGAATTAATGGTTTAGGAAAAGCTTATTAACAGTAAGCAGAAAACAACTGATTCTGCATAACTTGGTACAAAATGAAATGAAAAAGGCGCCAATCATCTATTTTGACAGTAATATCACGTCATCGAGTTACGACTTGAAATTTTGACACTTTAGAGATACCGACTAGTACAATACAACTATTTCAGTCTGCCTTGTCATATCTTGGTACAAGACGAGCTGAACGGTGCGCCAATTATACTAATTTTAGCGGTATCTTCACCTCATCGAGTTACGGCTTGGAAACCAGATGTAGGACAAGATTATTAAGTGTAGATTAAGAAATGAATGGTCTGACTCAGTATTTCTTGGTACGATATGAGCAACAGTGAGCACCAACTCGTCATTTTGGCGTCACTATCACGTCATCGAGTTACGAGATGAAATTGGTGTCAAATTAATGGTAAAATAAAATATTTGAAGGATATTTTGGTCTTCCTGTGCATATCCTAGTATAAACCTTCAGCAGAGTAAAATTTATAACAAAAAAAGACGTCATAATATACAATTCAAACCCTATAAACATAATATCTTACATTAAAATTCTTCACCATTGACTATCAAAATCAATTAATAGTTTAAAAAAAGCTCATTAACGGTAAAGCCTCCGATGTCTATTTCTTTCAGACAAGATAAAAATGTAGTGTCATCAGCCCTGAATTTTCCACTGAACCGATTTTGATAATTATTTTTTAAATGAAAGCTATTTATTTGTAGTTGTGCCCATTTTAGTTATTTTTTAATTTATTTCCATTTTTATATTTTATTTTTAATTTTAAAAGCTTTTTAATGACATTTCTTCAAAATGGTGGCAACACAGTTTAGCTTTTCTCTCGACAGTAAAAATTTATTTTCCAAAATGATTGCGTATAATTATGTACTAATTGAGGTAAAAAAATGTATTTACTGAGAAATAATATTAATCTAAATAAAATAACAGAATGTAAATAAAATAACAGAAAATAATTTATGATAAAAATTAATGTCTAAATCAATGTAAGAGAAATTTCAAATAAGGAAAATGGTGTCATTCAGCAACAAGATAAATGGGAATTACAATACTATTACGGATGCCTTTTTCATATTACTAATAACAGTAACTTTTAAAAAACATTTGAAGAGAAAATGACGTCCCTATTTAAAATATCGCATTTTTAATCATAACGATATTAGGTACTACTCTGTTATCCCGTCGACCAATTTCGCCAAATTATACAAATCGCCAAACTAATAGCCAAATTATATATATTGACATAATTTTTATTTTAAATAACGAAAAAACAAATAATTAGTGGAACATTAATAAAAAGTCGAAATAGAAATCACTCAATGGCATTTTAAACACGTGAATCGCATTTAATGTCATTGAATGTGACATTCACGATCATCCATTATTGGCATTTAATCTTATAGTTTGGCGATAATTTTTTGGTCGACGGGATAACCTAGTAGTACCCGATATTACATTTCAATATTTCTTTTCATTATGGACACTGAGATTGAGATTTTACTTTCAGATGACTTCAGTTAGTGAAAATAATGTCACAGTAAAAATAAAATTAGTTATATATATATATATATATATATATATATATATATATATATATATATATAACTATTTTTTGTGAGTGCATATAAAATAAATTTCTGGATTTCGCCGGCACTCAGATTACAGTTTTAACTGAAGATGTGCGAATATTTGCATACAAAATTGAAACTGGCAAACTTGACATTTACTTTGTAAATATATTTATTATATATTGATTCAATAATGTAATTACTTTTGCTTTTTTTAAAACCAAATCGATCGGGTCTTTTAAACATTTCATTCGTCGAATTCGACGGGATTCCACTCATTTTATTGTTAAATTGCATTTCCTTTTACTCAGAGTCTATAAAAAAGCGTTTAAACTAAAGAAAAAATCCGTTTTTGATAAGTCTAGTCAATAGAGAAGTAGAACGTCAAATTGTATCTCTTTATTATTCTGCAATTCCAAAGTCTCAGAGAGAAATTGCTATTCAGTTGTGTATTTCACGCCGTTCTGTTTGCTATTACATTGATAAACACAAGAAAAATGAAGTTAGTTCATTGCAATCTAAACGGGGTCGCACTTCTAAAAAAACTCTATCGATTTTTTTTTTTTTTTTTTTTTTTTTTTTTTTTCCTAATCGGAGGCGAAACTGAATTCTGCAATGGCAGGATCTACATTCAACTTTTTTTTTTACAGTTATTTTTTTACAGCATTATTTATTTTATTTTTTTTTTATTTATTTTTTTTTCTGGTAGAAGTTTTAAATGAAGGATTTTTTTAATTTTTTCAATGACTGCCAAAATTTTTTTGCTGGCGCTGTACTCTGAAAACAAGAAATCTTTCATAAACGATTAGTTACACATTTTTTTATTACACTTTTACCAAAAGAAAAAAAAATACACTGTTACTAACAAAAATTGAAAATAGAAGTTATTTATTTATTTATTTATTTATTTTTAGATTAATGAATAAGAAATTTTTACAATGAAAAAAAAAATCTAAGAATTAATTTTAACGAAATAACAATTAATTCATGCAAAGTTATGTCTAGTTTTTTTTTTTTTTTTTTTTTTTTTTTTGTGCGAAACGAACAATAGCGGGCGCTAACTCGTCATTTTGGCGTCACATTCACATAATCGAGTTACGAGATAAAATTGGTGCCAAATTAAAGTTAAAATAAAGTATTTAAAGAATATTTTGGTCTACCTGCAAATGCAATGTAAATATTATGTATATAGTATTGTACATTATGACGTCTTATTTTATTATAAATTTTAGTCTGCCGAGGTTTTCTAGCAGAATATGCACAAGCAGACTAAAATATTTTTAAATTACTTTATTTTACTTTTAATTTGACACTAATTTCATCTCGTAACTCGATGACGTGATAGTTACGCCAAAATGACGAGTTGGCGCCCGCTTTAGCTCATATCGTACCAAGAAATGCCTAGGCAAATCAGTCATTCCTTAATCTATACCTAATGTTCTTATCCTACATCATGATTTCATTCCGTAACTCGATGACGAAGTCATTTGTATAGCCGCCGCCCGGTCTAAAAGTTGCTCTATTCATTTAGCAAATACAATATGCAAATGAAATTTTTAATAGCGTTCACGCATGCGTACTGAAAAGCCATTTAGTAAACCTGTTTATTTTTCATACATCTTTTATTAGTTTTTAATTCTGATTGCAGAGCATTTTGTACAATATTGCTTATCATATTTTCGGAAAAGAACATTATTTTATATTAAAAACTCTTCAAATTATAAGCAGAAAAACTTCGAAAATTTGGAATTGTCTTTATAAAGACGTTAATTTTTCTAAAATTTTGCATGCTATTCACATAAAAATGAACGTAGTTTGTTAAAATAAGCCACTTAATCATACTTAACAGTTTGAACGCTTTTACTGCATTAGTTTTGACGGGGTTATCTAAAAGATATTCGGGTTTTTTTTGTTTTGTTTTTTTTTGGGGGGGGGGGGTCAATTTGTTGCCGTTCCTCTATGGAGTTTCGGAAAAAATCTTCACGTAAATGTATACCCTTAAATGTTTACATACTTAGAATTTCAGAATAATTCCTTGTGTATTTGTTTATATATTTGACAAAATGTCTAAAATCACAAGTGGCAGGTCACTTTTGGCCATATAGTGTATACTGTGTATGAACTACTTGCACTTGTTTCTACAAACAGAGAAAGAAATAATTTCATTAGAGATGAGTCTCAAAAATATCAAATTTGTAACGCTCATTTCTCTTCACTCCTGTTGTTGGAATCGCAATTCCAATATGCGGGGAATGGGCTAGAAAAAGCTAGATTAATTTCCAAATGCGATTTTCTTCCCTCGCTACATTAGCTGCATATTATTTACATAATATTTCGCATTAATAATTTAATATAATTTCTTGAGTGTTTACGATTTTTTTCGTATGTAATAATTTATATGATAAGCCAACGAGAAAACTAATTTTTAAAAAAAACTTTTAAATATTTTTCTTTTATCTTTGTAAATACGTATGTATCATTACATTTCCAGTTGTAAAATTGTAAAGCCCTTTTTTTAATCTATTTTTCACACTTTTTTGACTGCGGACTTCTTCTTACTGGTGAAGACCTGCCCTTCCTATATTCGGATTGGCTATTCTCGCACACAGAGTAGTAACAGAGAATCAACTTTTATACACTGTAATGGCAACTTGTTTAACATGGGATTACGCATAGACAGTAGCGAAACGAGCGGATGACTCTGAAACTACGACCATAACATAAGAGAGGTTGCTAATTCGGCGAAACATCTCTTCCTTGGCGACAAATGATAAAAGAAAAAAGAAAAAATAATACAGCGACGGCTTGCTGCTTCTTGTTTTGAAATTTGTGAAAGAATTATTTTAATATTTATATAACTTTGACGTATTTGTCTTGCAAACAATACATGTGTCTCTTCGTAACATAACGACCTAATAATTTAAACTTGAAAATTCAAAAATAATTGTCTGAGCGAAGCGAAGTCTTTATACTCAGAGATACGTAACGATATTAAAATTCAAAAAAATTCTTTCGTCAAGCAAATCTCAAAAAGTACTTGTCGGATTTTGATTCTGTTTGTACTAATAGGTACCTATGAAGGTAATCTGGTGAATGCACCTACTTTTAAAAATTAATTCCAAATAGTTTAAAAGTTATATTAAAAAAACTGATAAAAAAGCACAATTTATTTGCATACGTCACAGAAATTTAGTGCGCGTGATTTTCACAAGCTGGACATTTTCGTAGATAACCGAATCAGTACATGGAGTAAATAGTAATCATTTTCGCACTCAGAAATATTGAATGCAATAAAACATTTTAAAATTTAATCATGCAGGAAAATAAAACTGTTATTTTTTTATATTAAAAAATGTCATAAAAACTTTGATTTTGAGATTTTGTGATAATCTCTTAACAGCACTTTTTGATCGCTAAAACAATGTGTTACATATTTCGCGTGTGAAAATTAGAAACAATTACGTTTTTAAATGAAAAGTTTCATTTATGACATCATTTTCCCTTTATATTTATTTTCATTGCATGTTTTCTTTTAGCTTATATTTTGTTTGTGTATGGAAGTCAATTCTGGTCACTAATTTTTCGGCACGGATACCACAAGCGCATCAGATTTGGCGCATTTTTTTTTCAAAGCCTATTTGGCGAAAACTCCCTTTTCAAATATCGCTTACATACACATTTTTAAATTATTTTCTATTTTCAAAAAGAACTTACAGTAAATAAAATAATAATAATAATTAATAACTATAAAAAGAAATATTTTATATAATTAAAAGAAGGAAGTGAAAGTAAATAAACATTTTATGAGTAAATAAACAAATAGTAAATAAATAAAGCCGGGTTACCATCTCAGGTAAAATAATGCCATTTTGACGCCAATTATGTACCCTGGTGCATATGTGACATTTTTTCCCATTTTTCATCCGTTTCCTGTTGGCATACAACTTTAAAATATGGAGTATGTATGCATACCTGGGAGCATTACTGGAATTAGACATTGATTTTTTTTAATTCGATCCAAAAAGGTGCAACGGGGCTATTTTTTAAAGTTTTATACAATTTATATTGCATAAAAGAGCCACTTACCTATTTCTATATACCAGAAGAAGTAAGTGGTATGTAAAAACAATTATAGTATACATAAATAAAATACTTAATAAAATACTTGAGATAATATACTAGAGATATAAGCACCGGGTTTGGCGAGATTTTTTATGCCAATTAGGTGAAAACATCGTTTTGATTACCAGATGCATATGGCATGCTATAACAACACGTTATTTATTTATTTCAAAATGAAAAAAAAAGGAATAAATGAAACATTTCCTGTTATTAAAAAAGATATAACAATCAATAAATGATAATATTTTTAGAACAAACAATTTATTATAACATTTATATGATAACCAGCATGTTAGGCAACTAAACGCCATTTTGGCACCTATTAGGTACCTCGGTGTATATAGGGCATATATGTGCCATATTTATTTGTAAAACTGAGCATGAAAGTTTACCAGGCGTGTTTTCATAGGCGCTTATATCTTTTTGCAACATAGCGCACCTTTCGAAGCCAAAATTGCACAAAAGAAAAAATAATCAATATTTGCAGCATTTTTTTTTAATGTAATGCACATTTTGTAATCAGTAGGCTCGATAATCAGACCTCGTTTTTTTGCTTTAAAAGATGATATTTCATTCGACTTTTTTTTTGGGATTCGTCGTTTTTCCATATTTGATAGTATGTGTATACTCGTTTTGTACCCTTTTTTGTAACTTTCTTCTTTATTAACAGCGACATCTGGATTTCCTATTTAAATAAAAATTCTTCTAAATACAATGAATTTTGTTAAAATAAATAAATAATAGTAAATGAGGACATCTATTGCTCAAAACACAAAATTTTTCCTATTGAGTTAATAAAAATCAGTAAAACCATAATTTTTATGATAATAAAAAGGTGACTTATGTAATAACAGAGTCATATATTATGTACGTTATGGATTAAGTATGAATATTTCAATGAAAAGTGATATTTCAAAATTATTATGAAATTAGTTAAAAACTATTTATTTTAAACTAAATGAATAAAAGATTTATATTTTTAATGAAATAAATGGGATTTGAAAAATTATTGGAAATTTATCACCATAGATGTATCAATATTACAATCAGTACCTTGTATGCAAAATGGAACAATTAGCAATACTTTTTGTACCTGAAAAATGGTCGTTGCTTTCTTTAAGGTTAAAAAGTAGGTTACGAAATATTCCTATATAGAGATGCCAAACACTCGCTTATTGCATAGCAGAATTTTCTGATAGGAAAAGTTATTTTTTAAATCCGCAGAATGTTCCAATTTAATAAAACATTTTCTGTATTAAAATACCGGTATCCAAAATGCCGGATACTTGGCAGCTCTGCCTATAACATTTTAATTAATCACGGTACTTTTTTTAATCGGATTCAAATTTAGTGAAGACAACGTTTTTTGGTCGAAAGCAGCTTTTTTCCACATGTGTAACTTACGATACAATTCCTTGATGTTGACTTATGAATGTTTTGGCTTATGCTATTATTGCTTCCTCTCATTTATTTATTTGAATTTTAAATAAGATGACTCAAAATCGTGTTTTTTAAATATACAAAAAAAAAAAAAAAATGCATTCCGAGAGAGGGCGAAAAGGAAAATATTTGGCGATTTATTACCTGCGTTTGGCTAAGTGTCTTACTACCTTGTATTTAATACTCTTCACAATACTTCGCTGTTATATGGACTTAGGCGCTTTTAAAAAAAGTTTGACGTAATTCTTGCTTAAGAAAGTGAGTTTTTTACTGAATAATACAAATAAATGAAAAATGAATACTAAGAAATACTAATAAAAGAAAAATGAAGCATTATATTGATCTATGTATATTTAAAAATTCATCTGCTAGCACTAATTAGATAATTTATGTCTATGTGTATATAATAGGAGATAAATAGCTTTTGATTATGTATTTCTATGCTATAAAGCATTAACGTTTGTGTGTTTTTCTTTAGCATTGGGAGTACCTAGCCAATTTAAAAAATAATGTGGGCAAAAAATGTTGGTAACCATGATTGATGCAAAATATACTATAGTTTGCGTAGGAACAGTAATCACCATCAATGCACGAGCAAAAAAAGTTCTAAAATTGAGAATTCTTTGATGTTGATATGACTAAAAATTTAAAATCTTTTTTTTTTTTTTTTTTTTTTTTTTTTTTTTTTTTGGTGGCAACTTTTAAGATATAATATTCTCGTTATGAACGATTTCTAAATCATTCGACAATTTAATTTCACATATTAAACATTTTTTTTCTTGAAAAAGTTTTAAACCCAATTTATTTAGAATATTGCAATTTCTAGGATACTGTTGGGGTCAGAAACTATAACTTTGGCATCACAGTAACTTATAAGATGTAAGTGCTCGTTTAGGACAAATTTTTAAAAAAGGATTCCTTAACTCTTATCGACAACCTCATTGCATCCGTGGAAAACAGATATTCAACATTATAAATTATTCGGACGGATTTCACACCATATAAAATACACTCCATTTCTCTTCAAACATAATAGTTTATGTTATTTATAGTTTCTCAAATCAGTGCGAAGCTTCTGTTTATGCTCATGACATCATTTCAAAGAGCTATATTTCCAATATAGGAAAATTTGGTGTTTTATTTTCTGTATTACTTTTAACATTTTGCATATTTCCAATTTTATATCCATGCATGGTTTGCTTTTCTTTTATAAAAATAGTATATGCAACAAGATTTTGTAGTTCTACTATTCGATATGCTTATTTTCATCATTATATTTTATCACAATGAATGACCAATTAAAGGTAACATCTCATTTTCTTTACTTATCGCAAGTTATTAAACGTGTATTCTCAGCAATATCGCTCAGACTAATCCCTCTGAGGGAAGTCCTAGTAACAGTAATAATTACGAATCAATATAAGCGCGGAAATCTAAGATCAAACAGCGGAATCCTTGCACGTGTGCAAGGATAATCAAATCAGCATTCAGCAAGAAGCGCCAAACCAGAATAGGGTTATAGTTAAACAGAAATCACGAGGATAAAAATCGCCAACGCGATGGTTTAGTTTTAAAGTCATCCACTGAGGGCGTTCTTTTTAAGTCGAGTTGAGGCTCTGTTACGTACTCTGTGTTCTCGCAGCCGTCCACTTATATTGACTTTTTCTCGATTTTCTACTCATTTCGTTTTCAATTCCCTTCAGTGGTTCCCAAACTTTATTGATACGTCACCTCTAAGTCAAAAAAATTTTCGCGACCCTCTTAATATAATGGTGTATATCAGAATGGAAATTGTTATGTGAGATTTATAAGCTATCGGCTATCCTATCCTACGAAATAGGCAAAATTTTCGTACAAAGGATACACTATCAGCAAAAACAATTTGTAATTCCAATGTCTGTTAGTGGAACAGTTATTAACGCAACAAACAAACTAGAAAGATAATTAAACATACATTTATTTACTATCAAAACATAACTTTATAATCATTGCATTTTCTGGCACTGATTTTTACCGATAAAAGCTATATCAGGGTTAAAACTGGTTAATTTCAGCCTTAATTCACTTTTAACACAGATTTTCTATACTTGTTTTTCAAAAACAGCCAAGTGCAAAAAGTATGAGCACAACAGTATATTGAGTTGAACTCCATCAAGGAATTCAAAGCTCATTTATATGTTTCTGGATATTCTGCTCATACATTTCTTCATATGGAAATTAAGGAATTTCCATTGAAATATTGTTTGCTGTTGAAATTGTTATATTTTTTTAACAGATGAAATGCAAAATATATTTTTGTGACAAACCTCGATTGTTTCGGAGACCCACTAAAATAGTCTCTGCAACTCACCAGTGGGTCGCGACCCATAGTTTGAAAACCACTGGCCTAGATCTTATTAAAGATTAGTAATTTTTGCTGCAGGCATTCGTGCGATTGCCGGAGATTTGCTGGATTGTTAACTTCTTAGTCATAGTACATGTATCTCTTATTTCACAATTTTTTTTTTAAATATATTCAAAAGATTTTGAGACACAGATTTTTTAATTAACGAAAAATGACGATATTTCAAAATTCTCCATGCGGAACCAGTTTTCACATACTTGTTCAAATTTTTTCCATAATAACCCTTTCATACATACAAATTAATGTTACTAACAAGAAAGGTCTCCATACTGGGCATACTCAAAACTTCTTGTAAAAAATACAAATTAAAGTACTTATGTATCTTATAAATGATAAGTAAAATTTAGCGGCGGAATTGCAGTACATAGTCTGTAAAAAAATAAAATACTTTTGAGTATTCGGCGCGAAAAGATGAAAGCATCACGCAATTTGGTGAGAAGCACTTTCCCTCGCCAGAAGCAAACGATTTTAATGCACTTGAAAATTGCTTGTCAATTAATTTTTAAAATGCATGTAAATAGTATTGAATGAATTTAATTTTGAACAGTGAGAGAGTTTAATACTTACATATATTCTGCATTATATATTTTTATTGCTTTAGCTGTAGTTATTTAATTTTATCACTTAAAATTAATTTCCTATATAAAAAATGAAAAATAAATTTTCATATATTTAAGCGTATGGCAAAATAAAGGCCAGATGAAGAATGATGCAGTAATGCATTTCAATAACAGGGAAGTTTTGTTTCCATATCAACGAAATTGAATCAACAGTGCTTAACTGGATTGTACTTAATTTTGAGGTTGACACAATATAATTTTAATTAATTTAAAGTTTGTTTTAATTCATAAAATTTCATAGTTAATTTTCATTTTAAATATATTATAACAAAAATATAGTTAAAACAAATTAAAACTTACAAAATTAAAGTTATTTGGAAAAAATTTCTTTAAACAAGTTCAGTGTGAAACAGTTTTACCTTACTAAGTATTTGAAATAAGAAAAGTATTTTTTAAATTTTTATTTTGCCGCCAACAGATGATAAATCGCCAAATAAACGAAATGTTTGTTATTTTTTTAAGGATGTTCCATCGGGATACCGCCGAAATTTTTTTATAAACATATATATCCACATGAGAAGAACATTCTGTATTTTTTTCAAAATTTTCCGAATATACCCGTATGAAGATCTTCCTTGTAAGCATTTTTAGCATATTTCTTGTAAAACATTTAAAACATGATTTTAACTCAATTTTTTGTATTTTTCGTTAAAAAATCATTAAAAATTCCATATAACTGAAATTTTAAAAATTTAAATGCGTCTAAACAAGTTTATTTTTAGTAACATTTGTTAACACATATATAGAGAGCATTTTTTTAAAAAAAATCAGAAAAATTGAGCATAAAGTATTTGTTCCATGTAGTCAGACGATACCGTGCTACCTATAATTAAAATCTCAGTGTCCAGAAAGTGAAAAGAAGTGAAGTGTTTTTTATATTATTATTCCAAAGTTGTGTTTGAGAAATGTGCAGACGATAATGGTAAATTCACATAAAATATGTGACTTCGACAGTAATTCATGCAAAGGACGTGAAGTGTTTGAATTTTAAAAAAATTTCTTAAAACAAGTTCCCTTCTCAAAACATGTTCATGGTATAAATACTTCTTATTGTACAAATTTTTGTTAAATATATTAAATAGTTGTTGAGAAATAGAATTTTTTTTCTTTTACGCTAAGAAGTTTGGGGACAAAAAGCAATTCCTCTAAATACATTGTAAACAAACGATAAAAGAAACAGTTAAAAGTTAAAGTTAAAGTATTATTTTGCGAAATCGCAAAATTAATAAATATTCAGTGCAAAGAATAACATTAAGTAAGGTAAAACGAAAAATTAGGTTATATTTTACGGCTGCGAATTGGCGAAAAAGTAAACAAAGGGGCGTGGCAGAATCAGCTGATTGAACAAAAATGCTTGTAACTCCAGTAAAAATAGACGAAATTGAAAAATTATTTTTGCGCTTAATAGCAGAGAGTTCATATAATGTTATTATGCTAAAAATGAAAATTCGACAATTTGATGATTTTTTGCGATTTTGAAAGTCTACTGCACCCTTAATATGACGAAACCTTTTCGTCTCACTCTTCTATCTGTGTGTGTACGTGCCAGATCACATGAAATATCATGCAATTTTGAAAAGACTTATATTATTTTAATTAATTCTCTTTCGATTTCAAAACATTGTCTTAATATCAGCATACATCGCAGAGAAAACTTTAGAAGTTACATAAATTTAAAAAATGTTGAATACGAACGCTTCAATTTAGTGAATTATATACCTGCAAAAGATGGTCAAATTGCTATGCATAATTTTCATGTCCTATAAAATTTATTGATTTCAAGATTAGATGTCGTTTGAAAGTGGTTCTTCAGTTTAAAGAATATTTATCATACATGTTTCTATATAACAGCCAACTTGCATATTTTTATAATAATTAGTTTTTGCAAGATTAGCCAAAAAACAACAGATTCAATAGTGATAGCAGTCGTGTTAGTAACTGTTTTTTAGATTAGCGAGATTTAATTTTGAACAAAAATTAATATCTAAATGATAATATCGATTGACCTGTTAATATCTGAATGAGATATATGTTTTCGGCATCAGAAACATATTCGTAACTACTTTTTATTTAAACTAAACATTGCATTATAAAGCTGATTCATAAAATTCCAAAATTGTTTCATGTGATAAAAATCTATTTTACTAGTAGCAGGGTTGCTACAGGCGACCATTTTTTTAAAAAATATGTGAGCTAAATTTTATATGAAGATTTTCGTTTTTAACTATTTGGAAAATAGTTGTTGCCTTCGACAGAGAACTGAGAAATCTGAAGTATATCTGAATCTTTTTACTGGTTGAATTGTTCAACTTATTTAATTTTATTCGTTTTTTTGATTGATCCATGTTTAATGTCCGAAAATGCAATACTTCTGTTTTTTATTTTATTTGTTTTCTGATTGCTCCATGTTTAATGTCCAAAAATGAAATACTTCTGTTGGCACAATGACAGTAAAAGTAAAAAAACTTTAAAAAATATTAATAATTTGAAAACAAATTGTAATAAAGATTTTAAACAAATTTCATTTAAAAATGCATTTTTTCACTAGGCAACGGTGTAAAAATTTTAAAATGTGCGATGTTTAGAAGTTTAAAAATTTGCAGTTCCGAAAATTGTAAAACTGAAATTTCATTTTAAATTTGTTTATGATGTGTCCAGGAATATTAATGTTTAATCTATGTCATACGTAATGAGGCGTTCAGAAGCCAATCTGATTAACTCCATCAAATAAAAATGCTCATTTTTTAAACAATTAAAGTTGTTTATCGCAAAACTACTGTATTTTTTTTTTTATCATTGGTCTAGGAATATTAATGTTTAATGCACGGCGTAAGTAACATATGATTCGTTATGATCATCATAAAAATTATGTTTATCACTATTATTAATTTTAATATAGAATTTATTTATAAGTCTTTAAAATTTTAATCTTTTCGAAATACTCGTTATAATTTGTTAAATTACCTTTTTTCCCTTTGCCCATGTCAAGTATTTGCAAAAAGATATTTTTGTGTATTGTTTGGTGCACTATTCATCATCAATAATGATACGCTGATTCACATTTACTACTTAGGCGAAGGTAAACGCTCTTCGATTATTAATAAAATAACTAGTAAATCTGCAGATCAAGAGCCTCAACGTCAGCTTTTCACATCATTTCTTTTTTAAAACACACTTTGGGTAATATTCAACTTCCTGGAAACTGTAATTTAAAATTTTCAAATTACGTAATTATTTATAAGAATAAAATAAGAATAAGAAGTTTTCAGCCAACAAAAGCGTTAAATTAAAGATTTAGTTACGTTAGGATTTTCTGAATTTTTCATGATCTATCATTTTTGTTTTTTTATTATAACATAGTAGATTTCTTCAGGGGGGCGGAGCCCCCCTGAACCCCCCGTAGTCTCATTAAACTTAAATTTGTAACTTTCTATCAATTTGCTAATGGTTATCGTATATCTTGTATTTCTTCATACATTTTGAATTATAAGGATAAGTAACAGTTTTAATAAGCATTTTTCAGTATCCTCATACTTCTACATACTTGTCCACACCTAAATCTGATGTATCAGGAACTTTTGAAAGTGTAAACTCAGTAATCTAGGGTTTTACAATTTTGTTTCCGAAAAAAAAGAAGTTTTGATTGCATTTTGTGGCAGATATCGCGGCCAGACAGACAGATAGGAGTAAAACAATAAATTTTGTGTCGCCAAAACAAGCCTTCACTGAAGTTTCGACAATGACGTCATTATTCATGAGTTATTGCTATCCATGTTTCTTATATTTTTAACGACTACTATAAAATACCTGTTTTATTTCAATTATGACGTCAAATTTTATCAGGTGAAATATTTGTTAAAAATATAATTTTTTTTTATTTCTTTTACTTCTAATTATGCCTCCATTTTTGTCAGAAAAATTCTTATTAACGAAACAAATTTCCGTGTTTAATATGTAACAAAGTACTATATTTATTTTTATTTTAATTCTGACGTCATATTTATTTTTTCTTAGTAATTTTTCGAATGGAACTTGCTCAATTGAAACTTATTGCCGCTGACAAATTATTCCAGCTTTTGATTTTTTTTTTTTTTTTTTTTTTTTGGCAACGATAAAGGAAATTGGTTAAATTTTATCTAAAAGATCGCTATTGATTCTGCATGAAAAAGAAGGAAATTTTGAATTATTAAGAAAAATATGTGAATAAAATCAATAAAACATAGCCTATGTTCTTTTCTGGGCTATGTTATAGTTATACACAAAGATACAAAGACATTAATTCATCAGTTTTAACGTTGACTTCATTTAAATTTTCGCGTTCAATAATTACACGCATTCAAATTTATAACATTATAAAAATAAGGATTAGGATGAATGGTTTCTTAGCAACCATTAAGAGAAAATAAAGAAAATCAAATAAAAACATTTGAAATAAGGAAGTCTCTAAAACAAATTCGTTTATATTATTGGAATACATTTATAAAAAATCTCCAAAATTTACAGTAATAATTTTAAAAATCTGATAAATGAATAGACAAAATTTCAAAACAATACGAATAATTTAACCGGTAAATTTGAGCATCCATTTATCATAATGTGACATTTTCTCTCAAGAAAAAAAAAATGGAAATCATCGGATTTGCCATAGAAAAGCATTATTGCGCAAAATAAAATATTCTATATTTTTCGAACGAATGAACCAAATCTTACAAAAAGCTACACAGCTTAATCCCATTGCCTCACTAACATACCCACTTAATTTCAAACCAATCGGATGCTTTTTACGAAAGTTATCGCGGAACAGACAGACTGACAGACAGACACAAAAAAAATTTCGTGTCTCCAAAGTAAGCCTTCACTGACGTTTCGGCAATGATAATGTTGATATTGGTAACGATAACTTAACGTTACAATAAAAATTCTTTATAAATTAATTTCAAATCATTAACTATGAAACATAAAGTTGTTTCAAATTTTTCAATGTCAAGGTTTTAGTCCGACAGCCGACCGCACAAAACCCTATGTCATCGAGCACAAGTAAAAAGCCTTTATTTTATGGAAAAGTAGTAATAGGGGAATCTAATGATCCATGTCGGAAGCGAAGTGGTGCATAAACCAAAAATGAATCCCACTAGTGGTTCACTCGTTGGCTTAGCATTCTGTTTTCCTGCACCCAGTTTTTCGTGTTTTCATACATTTGATTAAAGGACAAACACAATGTTAAATCTACGAATCAACCACTAGGGATATCAATTTTTAGATTATGCAACACTTCCCTTCTGGCATGAATCATTAGGTTCCCCTATTACTACTCTTTCCTAAAATAAAAGATTTTTTCTTGTGCTCGATGACATAGGGTTTTGTGCGGTCAGCTCTTGGCCTATTTCTTTCCCCACGCTATGGGACTAGCTGGTTTTGTGTTCTCTTATGGACTTTACCTACGGTACATCACCTGCAAGTATATATAGAAATAAGCACCAACAAGCTTGAAAGGATTCTGCTTACTCAATGTCCAATAAGTAATCTTATTTTAAAAGAGCAGTGGCTGTTTCGTAGTAATGTCCATTCATGGGAGTTTCCATATGCTCACTCTTGAATGACGTACATTTCTACTTAAGCTGTTTGGGCTAATTTGGCTCTTATTGGCTAAAAGGGCTTTCAGAATTTTCAACCATTTAAAAGTTTTTAAACAAGGCGCACCCTAAGAGAGGGGCAAAGCACTCCCCCCTCAAAAAATAAATTTAAAAAAATAGATTTTTGTGAATACTGTTACACTTGGCGAGTTTACAAACTTATAG
Source organism: Maratus speculifer (assembly GCA_964019185.1). Taxonomy (NCBI): domain Eukaryota; kingdom Metazoa; phylum Arthropoda; class Arachnida; order Araneae; family Salticidae; genus Maratus; species Maratus speculifer. Next base: position 206,928,926 of record OZ025291.1, read on the forward strand.
TTGGTATTTTTTTTTAACTTTAATAAAAATTACAATACACTTTCTGTTTCTAATAAACTGGTAAAAGTTACAAGTTTAATTTGGAATGTAATTAAGCTTTTTACACATAAAAACTATATTACAGTTTAAAATTTGATAACTTGACAAAACCCATAAATAAAAATGTTTAGCGATGGCCCTGTTTCCAGATACCAATCCTTCATTAGTGAAAAGCACATAAATACGCAAGATGGGAGTAGAAGAGTCAGATTAGATCAACAATTTGAAGCAATATCAAATATGTATTATTGAGTATTTAGTTTGGTTTTGCTTTGAGGCTTATTGTAGCTCGAATGATCCATTACACACAGAGACAACGACAGTCCAGAACTATTTTTATTTCGCATATCCATTGCATATTTATTGCACTAAAAGGACAACACACCATCCATGTCTTATCTTGAATTCGAGCCCGGACCCTTTGGCATGGCAGTAGCTGCCGCTACTGATCACGCCACTGGAGTGACGTGATTGAGTGTATTCGTCTGTTTGGAATATTGTTATTTTGATAACTGATGCTGCCAAAAATTTTTATTACCTGCTTCATATTCAGTCACTTAAAACAGGCTGATTTTTATGTACTTATTAATATATAGATGTACATAGGCTGTTGAATATGTAATAAGACTAATTTTACTGCTGCGAAACCTCTCATCGGAATGTTAATTCCTGTGGCATAAAAAAGGTTTGTTGTCAGTATTAACAAATGCTACCGATAAATGGAGTGTACATTCTTATGTTCCTGAATATCACGTAGTTGAACTGAAGTATGTTTACGGGCGCCTACTAGAGCGGCCAGTTGTGGAAAGGGAAGCTTAGATTTAACAATGTTATGCGATTAAATTTTGCGTTCGTCTGTAAAAATCAGCAGCAGAGATCTTTGGCATGATACATGAAGCTTTCAACAATGAAGCAATGTCGAGGGCAAATATTTTTCGCTAACATAAAGCTTTTGATGAAAGAAGACAAAATTTTAGCATTTTAGACATTTTAAATGTGAGGGGCGACCTTCAACGTCCATCACAGGGACAATTATTAACGCAGTATGGTTATCACCAAGGAGGACTTCAGCATTACTATACGTCACGCTCTATTGAATATTTCTGTAGGAAGTGGGAGAAAATTTGAAACTGAAATGTGTTTGCGTGCGATCGATTCCGAAATTGTTGACACATTGCTCGTTTCGGATGTTTTGCAGTAGAACAATTTAGGGATTTTTCCACACCCTCCACAGAGTCCTGATCTTGCTCCATGCGATTTCTGGCTGTTTCATCAACTCAAGAAATCATTATGAGACAAACGTTTCGCAAACAATAAAATATGTATTAAGACTTCGGAGCGGTTTTGAAAAAGCTCTCAAAAAACGGACTTTTAGATATTTTTAAGAACTGGACAGAACTTTAGGATAAATGCATTATGGTAGTTATTTTGAAAAATACCATGTAAATTATGACGATTAAAAGTATTCTGCATTTTTTTATAATTTTAGTCTTATAGCTTACTGAACAGCCCATGTATATTTATAGCATTTACTAATGTTAATTTCCTTATTCTTCAGGAGTACTCGTAAAATAAATTATGTGTGATGTCTAAAGGATTGAAACTGTTGTTAGCTTTCGTTTTTTCAAAAACTAAAACAAAATCACTTCACCTTTTTTTCATTCACGTATAAAAACATTTCATATTTATTTACTTAGAAGGTGTCACAAATAAAAATTAAATTAAAGAGTTGACAGTTATTTAATGAACCGAAACATGTCAACTCTTTAATTTAATTTTTATTTGTGACACTTTCTAAGTAAATAAATATGAAATGTTTTTATACGTGTCTAAAGGATTGTTTTTCTTTGACTGCCAATCTACACGAACCCGAATTTTGTAACATAATATTTAAATATATACATAAAATTTCTATTAAATTTATTATTTAGGTAAAACAGTACAAGAAATTCATTTTTTTCATATTTCAGTAGAATTTAAACCAATAAGAGCAAATAACCCAGAAATAGTTGAATTTCAGAAAACAGCTCTGCAAAAGTATTTATGAATTACTTTTCCCATAAAGTAATGTAATATTTTTATGCTGTAAAATGGCATATGTTTATCACTTTTTTCTAATAACGATTATTCTATTATTTAATTGATGATTTCCCGTCATAAAGCAAAGGGAATATTTTTATAAGTAATTAGAAACTAAATTTCAATTTTATGGTGTCCTAGACATCTTTTAGAATCAGGAGTTACTTTATTTCATTTCAAAAATTGCAAAAATATAAGCATATATAGTAACTAAATTTTACCATTTCGATCCTGCAATCAATAGTTTAAATCGATTTAAAGGTAAAAAATAATTTACTAAACTGATTTTTCTGCTTCTATAAGTATTCAAATGCCAAAAATTAATTTTAAATTTGATACTTGTATCAAGTTTTTCAGGATGTCAAAGAAAATGCAACACTAAAGAAAGAAAAAGCGAAAAATGCAATTTTCTCTTACACACCTGGTGCAAAAGTAATCAAAAGAAAATGGCGTGAAACAAAACCATAAGTCGTAACTACTTTTTTTTTCTTTGAGGGAAAGAAGAGCAATAACAATATTTTCTTGGCTGTTTGTGGTTTTCATTATTTATGACTTTTTCAGGTTAAAAAGCAAAAATCTGCATTTGTCTGGAAGAACTGTTTTTAAAATAACAGCGATGCAGTCATTCAAAATTTACTGGCTGCTATAAAGTTTTGCTGCTGAATATTTTCAAAAAGAGATTTTGAGCGGTTGATATTTATTTAAAGGGAAAAATAGTGATATAAATTCTTTAATTTATTTATTTAGAAATTTAACTTATTAAAAGAAAGTAAAATAAAAATGATAAAATATCCAGAAAACAAATGCTAAAGAATTATTTTAAGATGTGCTTTTTTATACGTTGACTATCAGAATACATGTGTGTCATTTAATGTTAGCTATGGTGGCTATTTTCTACTTATTTTCCATGCCACTTTTCTAACCAAAAAAATTTTTATTTTAAATTTTGATTAGAAATATATTGTTTGAAAATGTCTATAGACTAAATAATGAACATTCGCCTACAGCATTTGTGCAGCAATAGTTGCAATATAAATTAATATAAGGGGGAAAGTAAAGTTAATAGAATAATAAATAATAAATAATATACTAGTAATAATGAATAATAATAAAATGAAACCTAGCTTAGTGATCGGAAGTATCGTACTCCAAGTAGCGAAACTGCATGTTTTCCGGGATTGTGTAGCGTACTACGTTTCGAAATATGTAATGCAGCGAGTAGCGCGATCAGAAAATTCTTGCATTTGTAGCGAAGAGCAAGCGAGAAGTATTACTACAAGTCGCGAGTGAATAAATGAGAA